>PVIJ01013254.1:0-45928 GCA_004024925.1 Scalopus aquaticus | reverse complement strand
GTTCCCGGGTTTCGGCACCAGCTGTCGCGCGCTTGCTCCCGTCCGGCAGGAACAGACACGACTCCGAGGTAATCTTCAAGAAGCTTCTTCTTTATTGCGTATATCAGACATGTATATATATGTATGCTGAACCAATGAGAAGAAAGCGGAACCTTTTCTAGGCCAATCAGTGGGCTGATCACGCGCGCACCGCTCGGATGGGCGCCTATCACGTGGCGAGCACGCGTCCGCCATGTTCTTGTTTACTGGTTGCCGGACCTACTTCCTCATACAGCGGGCGCCATGTTATGGGTGCGGCCGCTCCCCACACTGTTCTCCTTTGCTTGAAAGAGCAAACAGGGTGTGAGTCAGGTGAATGGAGATTCTGTTTTCCAAGGGACCTGGGTGGGAGGTGGAGGGGCCCAGTCAGGGGTGAGGCACAGGAGTCTGGAGCTGAGGGACCACTGTCCTGAAAGGGAGGAAGGAACCACATCAGCCAGTTTCATCCTGGGAAATAGAAGTTACTTTGGCTCTTTATAACAGAGAATTTAAAAGGATAATTGGTTGGCTTTTGCTGAAGTTGCTGAGAAACCAAACTGTGATGGGACAGGCAGGAGCAGAGAGACACTAGTTGCCTTAGGCTGGAGGGACAAAGGGAGAGAATCTTGACAATCAGATGCAGGCAGCTGAATCCAGGACCAGCCTGGATAGTGGGCACGGGAGCCATGGAGGGGATACAGCAGCTGCTGGAGGTGCTTCCCTGGGAAGCGGAGAGAGGAGGCATGGCTCTGATTCTCCCTTCCAAGTTCCCTCTGATCTTCTAGCAGTGCCCCACACTGGGATACACCAGATGCCGAAGGAGCTTTGGGAAGCAGAGCCTGCAAAGGTCAGCCTGTGCGACCCAGCTGAACAGGGACTGACCCAGAGAGCAGGGTGTGGGGTGGTCCGGCCAGGAGGCCTGTTTCCAGGTGTGGACTGAGAGCACGAGGTGCCAGCGTCTGAGCCTGAAGTGGAGCCTTGCCCTCCTGGGGAGAGGTGCTCGTGCCCCTCCAGGCGCAGAGGATGCAACTTCCTGCCCCTGGATGAAGCCACTGGGCTTGGTGGGAGCACCCTAACGCAGGTGGCGTCCTGCACCAGTTTCCTCAGCACCCTCCAGGCGGTTCCTCCGAACATGATGGGAAATGAAGAAAACCAAGAAGAGGGTGGCAGTTTGCACTCCACTTGTGGAATAAAAATGGATCCCTGCCACAGGAGCTTCCCGAATTTTCCACGCCCAGTCTTCACCACCTGATTTTCAGGTCTGCTTGAATACAGCTTCCTCTTCTCCAAGGGAAGCAGGGAGCTTCAGCTGAAAGACCCATGATCCGGGGCATTTTAGACATTTTGCGCCACTTGAGAAGCTTGTAGTTTTCTGTTCTGCTGTTCAACATACCGCAGAGAAGGCAGTAAGGACATCTTCAGTCTCTGTTCTAATGACCTTCATTTCTGCTTCCCCCAAATGAGGGGAACTGCTTTTGGGGACTGCTTTTCCAGAGGCTTGTTCTCTAGGGTTTTCGCTGTCTTGGGAATTCCTTTCTACCCTTCCTTTCAGACATGGACAACTCATATGATCAGAAGTCTTCAATTAAAGCCACAATGTATTGAATATTTGTTTTTTTAAAGATTTATTTATTTATGCATACAAGAGCTGGGGTGTAGGCCAGAGGTATGGGGTGGGGGAGTGAGAGGATTCAGCAGACAGAGTGGAGAGCAGAACAGCGGATTGACTGAAATACACTGTTGAGCGGAGCAGCGGGCAAGATAGGAGAGGAATCTGCTGCGCCATGTGGGTTAGCTCCCTGGCTGGGGATTGAACTCGTGCTTCAGCAGCAGATACCTTCACAGTGCTGAGATTTAACCCTTTGCACCATCAGGAAGGCCCTTGAATATTTGTTAGCAACAGCTAGTATGTGAGACTCCCTGGAGGGCCAGGGTGAACCATGGGCAGTCTCCGTGGGACTGGCAGTTGGGGAACGCCTAAGCACCGGCTCTGCTTCTCCTTGACAGAGGAGCGGGCATCTCTCTGAAGGCCTCTCTGGGCCAACAGCTGTTGCTTTGTTGCCTTTTTGCAGTGGATTTGGAAGCACCTCCCCCTACTAGGAAGCATCATAGACTCCTCCAGTCTTCTTTCTAAGTTCTAAGGGAAAAATCTAGATGAACTACATGCAGTGACTCGCCGTCAGAGAACTGGCAGGGCATTGGTTGGCGCAGGGGGTCTCCCTTAAGCAAAGGGTGGCTGCTTCCCAGTGGTGACTTAGATGCAGCATAGAGGGAGGGGGTGCACAAGATGCCAGAGCCTCTCCACCTGCAGCAGCTCTGCCTTGGAGATGCTGTGTTCACTCCTCCCCTCCTGGTCTGACATACTCAGTTTCCAGACTACTGCTTCTCGTGTTGATTTATTGGGCCGTCGAATGGAGCAGACAAAGAGGAGCTCTCCCTTCCTGTTCTCACACAGCAGTGCTCTGTGGAGACCCTTCTGTATTCAGTGGAGGGCAACGCTGGCCAGAGTCCCATCCCAAGCAGCGTTTTCAGCAGCTTCCACGCCGGAGACCAGCATGTGGTCCCAGAAGGCTGATAAGCAGCAAGAGAACAGGCAGAGGGAGAGAGGCAGAGGAGAGTGGAGGGGACGTTCCCTTTATGCTTCCGCATACCCCTCCTCCATCACATCTGTCCTATCCCAACTAGGACCTACTGCAGAGAGAGAAGGTGAAGTAGAGGGGGGGTCAGAGAGGGCTGTCGGGCTGCGTGGTGCCATGGACCAGACGGGCACCACCACCTTCGTCTACGCCAGGCAGCGTGATGCTAGTCAGTCAGGATGAGAGGTTTGCCAAGGACCACTGGGGTCTTGTCTCTTCTTAGAGCTTCTCTCTCATGCTGGCTCCCTGAGCTCATTTGGCTTTGCCTCCAACCCTTCTTTTTAACTGCTCATTAAACAATAAGACAAGGATGTCAGACATTTGTTCAAGCATTTAATTGCTAATTAACACTGACTTCCTCTATCACCTCTGCCACCTCATTAACTGGTTGGTGACTTTGGGCAACTTCTCTGAGCTTCAGTTTCGTTACTTACAAGATGTAGTTACCATGGCATTCTCTGTGGCGTGCCCAACACCACCCTGTCATGTAGTGGTTATTTGATAAATATTAGATCTTGTGTCTGAGGTTCCCACAGGAAACACATGATGTCTTAGGTTGGGACCCCCCAGAAGAAAACTGTGAGATCATTTTGAATGTGAATGATTTATTTGGGAGATGATCCTGGGAGCACTGGTGGGAAATGGGGAAGCGAGACAGGGAAGAGAAGGAAGCCAACGTAGGGCAGATTGATGAGTGGGTTACAGCTATGGGCTACTGGGGCGCAGCCTAGTAGGGCCCCCTGGGGCATGGTGTGGAACACATTCTAGAGTGTCCTGTAGGGCTAAGAAGCTGGGCTACTTATCCATCAAGTTCCATTCATCTCTTGGGGATGTGAGCCCGTGCAGCCAAGCCTGGCACCGTGGCAGAGACCACGCAGGTGCTTGCTGTGAGAGGACACATAATGTGTGTACACTGGGGTGTGTGCTGAGCACTGGCAGCACCCCCGGTGAGGGCATATTCTAAGAAGGTGACTCTAGGGAGTTTGGTGAAGGTCTATTTACATGGCTTAAGTAGGTTAAGGAAACCAGTGAGGGATGTGGAAGTGCTGGGGCTACAGGCAGAGGCGGCTAGTTCCTGAGGAACCAGGCAAGTGTGTCATTATCAGGACGCAGAGAGATGGAAGCAGCAGGGGGAAAGATGCCCAAAGGCAGCTCTGTCATCAGATAGTGCAGGGCAGCCCCTGCCAACGCTTGGGCAGGAAGGGAGGAAGCAGGGAATGCATAGCTAGGCCTCTTGGTCTTCCTGCCATCCAGGCCATTACTGTCAACTCTTAATAATTGAGCCCCAAGAAGCTAGAGGGCATGGGACTTGCTTCTTGCATTCCCAAGACAGCGTCCTCTAGGGGCACAGTGTGGAAGGCAGGTGGGCAGCCCCAAGACCCAGCGTAGATAGATGCCTTTTCTCCTCCAAGTGTGGCTGCACAAGTCATGTCTTACTCTCAGCGCCACAGAGATATTGTAAGGTCCCAGAAGACCGACTCGTTTTGCTATCTTCCTGGTTCTAGCACAGTGCCTCACCTGTATTGGAAACCTGTGTTGCCTTACTGACTCTAAGTAATGGGAACTGAAGGCTGCTGGAGGGAAGTGAGTGAGTTCTGGGGTGGGGTGGTCTTGAGGTCAGAGGGAAGGAGTGTGGTTTGAAGTGGTTCCCAGGAGCACCAGTCCTGGCTGGGCTCAGTGAGGTCACCGAGGAGCCCAGAATACCATGTGGCGAGAGTTCTTTATGGGACTGCGTGCACCTGCATCACTGTGAGAAGACTGCCTGCCCTTTGCCCTCTGGTTGGCGAGGTGATGAACCGTCTGGGGAGCTCTCCTTGAGGACGGCCAGGACTTCCCTCCCCCACGTCATTATACCACTGCACGTTCCAGCTGTGGCTCCACTTTTCCTGTGTTTAATTTTGGTCCACTCATTCCAGCTATTATTATCATGGTGATTATTATTTATGGAGTGCTGACAGAGGGCTTGGCAACACGGCAGATAAAGAGATGCTGCAATTCGTGCCTTCCAGCTGTTGAAACTACCAGTACCTCCTCCTTTTGTCCTGGAAGATTCTGAAAAATTGCTCCTTCCATGTTAGGTATTGGAGGAGCGTTAATAAGGCAGCATTTCCCAAAGAGAGGAGCAGGTATCCCTTATCATCGTCAGTTTGGGAGCCGTAAAAATATAGATTCTGAGGCTCCACTCCAGACTTACTGAGTCGACATCTGATCCAGAGCTCCTGGCCTGGGGCTTTGTAGCTTATTTTATTCCCCAGGGTCTTAGGTCTAAGAAAATCCTACTCCTGGAAACCCACCAGTGGAAAGGAAAAATGAAGACACAGAACATATCTACTCTTTTGGACCTGACAGGCAAGTCACACAGAGAAGATAACAAGAAAGATTAGTGAAGAAATGCTCCTACCTTTGTTTTCTGTATGCTATGAGTTAGAAACCTGTGCATGATTTGCTTGGGTTTTAGACTCCATAGCCCTGAAAAGAAAGGGTGTGTGCGAGCGAGTGAAAACATCTTGTAAGTGATCTTTATCAAGGAACCATTGGTTGGAGAGTGTGCCCTTTGCTGGACATTTTTTGAAGTGACTTCCATGAACAAAACCCATGCTCTACAACCTCTGTTTGTTTGTCCTAACAGTATCCCATTTTCAGGTGAAAAAAACTGAGGTCCAGATAGGTTAAATTGGTCCATATAAGGAAACAGGCAGGTGGAGTTGGGATTCAAAGCAGGCACCTGCCCTCCTGAACATATTCTGTGTGCTGATGGCTCATGTAATAAAGGGAGGTTGTGTTTGATGAGCTGCTTCATATTCATGTTCGATCCACTGTTCATGGACAAGCTCAGTTGCCTTGGGTATGCTAGGCCTGCTCGTGTTACCAGGGGCACGTGGGAACTGATAGAGTGGGTCAGAGACACCCAACTCGATTTTGTACAAGGTGTTCTGGGAATGCAGAAAGGGCGCTCAACTTAATTAGGCAAGTGGGGAAGGTGTCATCATTGAGGTGACATAGCAATGACTCTTGAGAGATGTGCAAGAATTCTTTGGGCAGAGAGAAGGGAGAAATGAATTCCAGGGAAGGGAAACTGCACAGGCAAACAGCAGGGGAAGACTGGAGCATTTTACTGTAGTGTTTCACTCTCCAGAGAAACAGGCTTGGGACCAAATTGTGTGAACCTCCAAAGTCAATGTGGGCACTTGGGCTTATTCTGTATGTATCGAGGGACCACAGAAGGGATGACAGAGTCTGATGACATGGGGAGAGTTGAAATTAGAGGAAGCAGAGAAAGGAGTCTAGGAGACCAGATTAGGCTGTGTGTGGGAAAATCTAGGTAAGAATGATGAGGACCTGACCTCATTACAGTGAAGTAAAGATGGAGAAGAATGTAGTTGAGAGATGTTTAGGAAGGAGACTCGATAGTAGGGCTGGATGGAGAGAGAAAAATATGGGCTGACTCTTGGGTTTCAGGTTTGGAAGACTGAAAAGATGGTAAAGCTGATGTTAAAGTAGAGAATGTAAGAGTGGGAGTATGTTAGGGGGAGAATCAAGGGTTTGGATTGTGCTATGTTGTATTCAAAGGGCCAAGAAATTTGAGTTGGGAACAGAGGAAGGAGATCAAGGCTGGTGATATAGAAACAAGATTTACTTTTTAATATGGAAAATATGTTGCTGCTGATTCTATTTGAAATTTTGTGGACACCCACTTGACCCCCAACTGGAGAAGTTCCTTATTTTTTTTTAAGGATACATTTATATTTTACCAGTTGACTAGCTGATAGAGAACATATGTACCAGGTAAAATGTTACTCAACTCTGATATTTAGAAATGCAACTTTTTTTTTCCCAGGTTGAACTCAACCATCATTTTAACCAATGGTTTAAACTTTCACCCTGCTTCTCGGAGTAAATAGTGATTTATGATTTAAAATTTGGTCTATTCCAAGTTAGTCTTTTGAAGCAGAACTCAGTTTTCCAGGTATTATTTGTTTGCTCTTTCCTCCTTCACTGGTGCATTTGAGCAGAGGTAAGCTAATGTAACATCAGACTAGAAAAGGATAGAAAAGGATCTAGCATGCCTGTTGTATAAATGTTAATCTTATTGTGTTTTAATCTGTGTTTTTCCCTTCTCCTAGCATCAGAGGTAATTTAGGAGAAGAAATTAGAGTTTACGTCATGGATCAAAGAGTCTAGACACAGACTGCCTGGCTTCAAATTCCAGTTTTGCCACTGCTAGTTGTGTGACTTCAGGTAAGTTAGTTTTTTCTGCCTCACTTTCCTTGTCTGTAAAATGGGAGAACAATAGGACCAATTAGATATTTTCATGAGAGTGACATGAGCTAACACATAGAAAGTGCTTAGGGGCCTCCCTGGTGGCGCAGCGGTTAAGTGCTGCTCTGTGTAGCTGTCGACAGCGGCGATGTGCGTTCAATGCCAGCTGGGGATATTCCCACATGGCACAGCAGACCTCTCCTGCCTTGCCCGCTGCTCCCCTCAGCAGTGTATTTCCGTTGATCTGCCTGTTCTGCTCCTTACTCTGTCTCTGGTGAACCCTCTCACCACCCCACGCCTCTGGCCTGTACCCCAGCTTGTATGCATAAATAAATAAGTCTTTTTTAAAAAAGAAAGTGCTTAGAATGATGAAAAGTAAGCACATGAAAGTTTACGAAAGTCTCGCATTTTGTGGCTTCCCTACCTTGCAGTATGGAGCTACACTGAGAGCAAAGGCTCTCACCACTGTCTTTTGTAAATACCTAAATCCACCAGGAGGCTTTTTAGTTGTCCTAGAGTGGGTGGAGAAAAAGGAGGGAGCAGATATCTTCAGAGAGGGGCAAGGCAGAGATGGTAGACACTCACACTGTGGGTTGGGGTGTCCTGGTGCCACCCTGGTGGTCTTGGAGAGAATGGTGGTATGTGGATGGGATCACTGGGCCTGAAGAGACTGATTAGGCCATCCCAAGGGACATCCCAGTAGGTACCAGGTGGTTCCATTACCCATGCCAAGTGGGGCCTCTCCAATGTGGGTACATATCTGGGGAGAAGCCTCTTCTAGGATGAGAGAGATTTTTTATTTGATTTTCGCCCTCCTGATTGGTTAGGGGCTTGGAATGAGATGCAAATGGATTTAAATAAAATGAAAGCTGAGGCCACCTGTCACACATGTGGGTTAGTGAACTCTTTCACCTCCATAGCCAGTTTCCGGTAGGGGCATGGAGTGGAGGAGCGAACAAATATTGCCTGTGTGACTGTTTTTACTTTTAATAGAAGAAACATGCTTTCTCCTTTTCCTTCCTTCTCCTCCCTGAGGAGAACTGGAAGCAGAGGGTCCTTGGTCTCTGAATTTAACCAGGTGGTCCCCAGAGCAGCATCAGGCAGGAAGACTGAGCCTCCACTTCCCTCAGACCCCCCCCCCCAGGACTGACTGCCCTTCTGTGTTCCACTTCCTGTCCTAGTCCTTAATGCTCCCCATGCGCCTGTTCCACAGCTGGTGGCCCGCCAGTCACCTCCCGCCCTCCATCACTTCCCTGTTGAAGGGGGCTTGGGGAAAGAGGAACGGTGCTACATCAACCTCAGACATTTCCTCCCCGGTCCCCTCAGCTGCGCGGCTCAGCTGTGTGTCCTCTGGCACCTACAAAATCACACACCTGCCTGCCAGATGTTTGCACCTCCAGCCCCGCAAGCTGATCGCAGCAAATCCCTGAGACTGGAGACAGGTATTTAGTTGAGGGCAACACATAATGGAGTTCTTGGCCCAAGAAAGACTTGCAGGGGTCATCTTTTCTATTTTTTCTGTCTTCAGGAAGGGTGAAGCGAAACAATCAAGTTCTTTGTGCTTTAAAAGATTTAATGGAAGAATCCTTCCCCTGGGCTCATTGTCAGGGGTATTTCTTTATGACCAACCATATTTCTTTCTAATTTTAAGGGAGATAGGCTAATACCACACAGAGCTTACGCATAATAATCATTCTTCCTTTCCCCCAAGATAATTTCTAGGAAGGAGAAAGTATATTGGTGTGGAATCAGCACTGTCTTGGGGGGTCACACAAGCCTGTGTTTGAATCTGGGCTGACTCACATACTAGCTATGGCCTACCTTAACACCCAGGTGTCAATTTTGTCTTCTTTAACCTTTGGGTAGTAGCCTGTCTAACGAGTTATAAGGATTAAGTGGATAACGTGTGTGCATCCTTGCACTGATACTAGCTCAGAATAAGTCCCTAGCAAGTCATACTTTCTGCTATTGTTGTTATTTTTTGTTGTTGTTATTATTGTGGAAAGCCTGTCTCTTAATTCAAGCCAAAAGAAATCATGCCATTTATGTTGAATGCTTGCTGACCTAAGTGTTGTGCAATAGAAGACGGTCTATCAATAGCTTTGCTTCAGCCCAAGGTTTTCTTAAAGTGCACTTGTAGTCTACCTGTGTTTGAATAACATGGGGTACTTGTTAAACCTGCAGAAGCCTGTGCTCTGGTACAGCTATTGATTTAGAATCTGTTAATTGTTCCAAGGAATCAGCATTTGTGAAGCACTCCAAATAATTCTTCTCACCTTAAAGTCTGAGAGCTACTTCTTAGGGTCTTTTAACAAGGTCAGATGGTTCATAGATGAGAGTTAGATCACCTGGGGTTCCCTGGTGCACAGAGTAGGAGCACTGCCACCGACGTGTTCCTTTGCTCTTCCTAGGAGCTGACAGTCAGCTGGTGCTGCATTGCTGGGATCACAGGAGCACAGAATGTTAGCATTCGAACATCCTCAAAGGTCATATCATTTAATCTTTCATCATATGCAGAATCCCTTTTATAGAAACTTAGAGGGTTGATTTTCCGGGGTGGGTGAAGTGGAATAAAAGAGCAGGTGCTTAGGAACTGGGAAACATGGAGACGTTTGGCCACAGACTGGAAAAGCTGGCAGTGTTGATGGGATGTTAGCTGTGTGAAGAGGCCAACAGTGGTGGTTGGGGGGAGGACAGAGGAAGGAACAGATGTGACTTGGTGTCCTCACCATACTCAGTAACTGGACAGAAAGGGAGAAATCTAGTCAGTCATTCCAGCATTTTCAAATGACCAGATATTGGATGCTAGATTTTTAGGAGTTCAGAGTACTTGTTTAGGCATTCACATTGGAGAGTAAGGGAAACAAATGGAAATGGACAGGAAGAAAAGGGAAAAATAAAACCCAACAAACTACAGGCAGGTGATGGACCTAGAAGGGATCATGTTTGGTGAAATAAGCCAGAAGGAATAAGAAAAATATTGAATGGTATCACTTATAGGAGGACTGTAAGAGAGCCAAATGAGAAATCAGAAGGAGAAAAGAGCACACAAAACATAACAAAAGCAAAGACTAGCAGGCAACCACAAATAAGAGACATACTACAGGGGAGGGGGAGGAAGAGAGACAAAAATAGGGGAGAAAAGAGCACAAGGGACTATGGTGATGGTTCACAGGTGAATTGGTGGTGGGAAACCTACGGGGATACACAATAATGTAAAGAATATAAATTAAATAAAAAATACATATGTTAAAAAAAAGAGAGAAAACAAACTACAGGCCAGGGTTGGTTATTAAACTAATGAATCCTTTTATGGAGTTGTGCTGGGTGAAAAACTTTGGCTATACAAAGGGTAATCAACCATAAACATAAATATGTCCCTCAAGGGGCAGCATAATGAGTGGGAAGAAAAAAGGTATTAGAACAAGATTCAAATTGTAACTCACCTTTTAGCAGCTGTGAGAATGTGGAATGTCCCTTAATCTTACTGGGTCTCAGATTTCTCAACTGTAAATGGTCAAGTAACACCTACCTTTCTGCTTCTGGTGACGATTAAATTAAATGATGTGTGAAATGTATCTGGTACAGTGTCTGCACTTAGAAGTACTCAAGGTTGTTACAATTTTCTTCTGGAACAGGGAACATAACTTCTACCTAACTACTCTGATGCAGCAGCACCATTGTATCCGTCTAAGGTTGGCTTTAGTGTTCCGAGAGCAGGGTGACCCTGACTCTTAAAGACTGGATGCATGCTCACCATGCTTATTCAACTGATAAACACACAGCCCAGAAGTGACTGCATTTTTGGTTAGATCCTAGAGTTTGTCCTTAGGGCTTATTAAGAGTCCTTATCATGTGAGTCATGCCACGTGGAGATGGAAGCAATAAAACTACCCAGTCCTCTGAAGGACAAAATACTGTTTGATTCCCTTTTGGAGTAATATTTTTGTGTCCTTTGGGTAGATTCCCAGAAGTGGTATTGCTGGGTCGTATGGAAGCTCCATTTTTAGCACAAGGGACTATGGTGATGGTTCACAGGTGAATTGGTGGTGGGTAACCTACAGGAAACACACAATAATGTAAAGATATAAATGAAATAAATTAAAAAAAGGGGAAAATACTGTTTGACTATTTTTCCTCCTCTTCGTTCAGAAAAAAAAATAAGAAAATTGAAAAAAATCACATGTAATTCTTCTACTTTAAAATAATACCGAAGAAGTTTCTGGTGATTTGTAGGAAGATGGAATAAGTGCACTTGAGCCTGTCTCTTCCACTGGTGTATCAACGCCTAACATTAAGCACTTTGAATGTAACTTAAGCTTTTGATCACTGAGGCAACCATTTCAAATCCATCCATCTAGAATAAACTTATTATCAGCTGTATGACACAGCTACTTGCAAAATACACAGGTAAAGGGCCAGGCTCCCACTACTCATGAAGATCCCCTTTGAAAAACCCTGGGTAACCTGGACAACTGACCACTTGACTGACTCTTCCCTTCCTGCACCTATTTCCTGCTCTCATGTTTTAAATTTACCAATGAAGAGTGAACTCTGACACCCAAGAACTCTGATATCCTTGACCCTAGTAAAGGTTCTCTCTCTCTGCTAATTATCTTGCTGTGTGGCCCTTGGTGTGCCCTGTACCCTCTGGAAGCTATGAATAAGTTTTGGTTTTCAGAGTTGCCTGGTGGTTCTTGCTGAGGTGCATCCTACAATCATAATTACTCCAAGGAGGGTCCAGTCATAACACTGGCAATGGCTGGGAAGTGTTTGTGTGGCCATCAGAAGTGATATAACTTGGGCATTCCTGGTCAGCAGTATCATTATTAACACACTGAGACCCGCACCCTACCCACTGAACTCAAAACCTGAATAAAATTCTTCGGAAGTGATTGGAGATCTCTGAAAAGTAAACAGTCGTAAATGAATTGGTGGTGGAAAAGGTTAGAATTTGTATTATCACTGAGCTGGCAGTAAGTTAATAATTTTTTCCCCCTTCTGGCATTTCCCTGAATTCAATCAGTCCCAACCCTGGAAGAGGGATATAGACAGAAAGAGGTTGAGGAGAAGCTCTCTAGTTCTGGCTGGAGTAGGAAAGAAAACTCATAATATTTAGAGAGTACAGAAATCACTAACTTTTATTTTCTCCATTTTTAGTCTTTTCTTCATTTTCTTTTGTCCCAACCCAAGTGATTTCATGGCAGCAGCAACAGCAGTAGGAAGCTGCAGTATCCTAAAACTCTAGGGAATCTCCTTACAGTGAACTGCTGGGCTATCTCCTCAGGGGGGCATGATGTAGACTTTACCCTAAATAACACTTTAAAGGATGAACTATAGGATACAGCACTACTCAAGATTCAAATAGACTATTTTTGGCTTTGAAAATTGAGCTAATATTGGCAACACAAACCTTATGAGGCTACTTAGAAGTTGTCACCTAAAACCTGCTGGTCACTTGCTTGCTAAAGTGAAAATAATACTTGTTCTTTGTAGGATTTAAATACAACTGAGAATCTCTTAAAATTATACTCAATATGTTCATATTCAATCTAAAATTACTTGGGATACAAAGAACCCAAAAAAATCTTAAGCATTTAAACTCCCCCCCCAAAACAATCAAAAGAAGTCAACATTTAGCTAACACAAAAGTTTTAAATCATTCTTGATATGAATAAAAAGAGAAATGCTCAGCAAAACAAATAAAAAAAAGAAGTGGAATTTAGGAAAAGAAACATTTGTTAACCCCTTAACAAAAACAAATCCTCTCTGGATGGGATCAATATTAGAATAGAAGGGGGACTTAGAATATGAAGAGAGATCAAAAGAATTATCCAATCAGAATAACAGAAAAAAAGGACTTATAAAAGAGAATAAACCTCAGGAACCTGTAGGAAAATAACAAAGGTTTAGATATTCATGTCATTGAGGTACCAGAGGAAAAAAAGGAAGAATATGAAGCTAAAGAAATAGTCTGAAAATGGGGCCTTCCTGGTGGCACAAGGGTTTAAGTCTCAGCGCTATCACGCTATCACCCACCAGGCCTGAGTTTGATCCTGGCCAGGGAGATTCCCCCATGGCATAGCAGACCTCTCCTGTCTCGCCTGCTGCTGTATTTCAGTCAGTCAGTTGTTCTGCTCCCCACTCTGTCTCTGGTGAATCCTCTCACCGCCCTACACCTCTGGCCTATACCCCAGCTCTTCTATGCATAAATAAATAAATCTTTAAAAAAAAAAAAAAGAAAAATTGTCTGAAAACTCCAAATTTGTTGAAAGTCAGAAATCTACAGCTCCAAGAATCTCAGTGAATCTCAAGACAGAGAAACTCAATCCAAATAGATAAATCATAATTAAATTGCTAAAATCACAGTCAGAAAAATGATGCATTACCTGGAGGAGAATAATGATCCTGCTAACTGTGAATTTCTCAAATTTTGCACCAGAAACCACAGAATCAGAAGTCATTTGAAACAACATTTTTTTAAGCCCTGAAAGAAGAGAACCATGTATCTGAACTTCTATATCAGAGAAATTATCTTTTAGGAATGAAGGCAAAAAATTTATCAAATAAAGGAAAGAGAGAAAAGTTTATTAGATGACTTGCACTAAATTAAGTCTGCAGACAGAAATTATAACAGAAGAAAAGTTGGAGCAGCAAGAGTGATGGAAGGGTAACAGAAATAATACATAGCTCAGTAAATTTAATAGATCACTGTCTTTTAAAATATGTTATATGATTAACAACAAAGAAATATAGTATTGACTTGAAATTTTCAACATATGTAGACATATAGGACAACTATGATGGAGGGAGGAAGGGTATGGACTCATAAGGTGTGAAGGTTTCTACGTATCATTTGAAGTGGTAAAATATTGACTCTAAATAGAGTGGAAAAATTAAGTATGTATATTCTAATTCCAAGAGCAACCACTAAAAAACCTGTATGAAGAGACCAAGTAAAAAATCAATAGATAGATTAAAATGGAACACTGAAAAATGTTCACACAAACCCAAAGGAATCAGGAAAGGAGAAAGGGGCAAAAAAAGAGGGATCAAACAGAAAACAAAGATAAAAATTGTAAATCTATAGCCAAGCATATCTATAATTATAAATTATTCTTTAAATGTGATATTATCTCTATCTATCTATCTATCTATCTATCTATCTATCTATCTATCTATCTATCTTTCTATCTGTATCTATTAAAAGAAAGAGGATAGAAGATAGTCTCTAAGGAGAACAGTATCTGAAGGAAGCGTGGAGTGGTTATGCTGATGAGACGTAAACTTCACAGAAAATAAATTTCCAGATAAAGAGGATCATTGCGTATTACATAATGATGAGTCAATTCACAAAGAAGGCATTCCAATTCAAAATATTTTGTCTCTAGCAACAGAGCTCCAAAATACATGGAAGAAAAAACTGACAAAAATCTATGCATATCACTTAAAGGGAGTTTTTATAATTTTTGATATGCTTGGATATAGATTTATAATTTTAATTGAAGAGAGAAATTGACCACTCTACAATTATAGTATAAAAGTTCTCTGTGATTTGATAGAACTACTGAACAGAAAATCAGTGTGGATACAGAAGAACTGAGCAACCCCATCAACCAACTGGACATAATTCTCATTTAACCACACTCCTTTTTGTGTGTGTGTGTGTGTGTATTTAAACACTTTATTTAACATTTAAGGTGTCATTATCGAATATCTCTATATGTGAAATTAATACACTTTATTAGTTGCATTTTTTCTCCATGGTTTCATTTATTCATGGTTTGACTTCCATATCTGAAATGTATGATTCTAGGAGTTTGACAGATGTGGGGTCCATGAAGTCAATACCAAATAGACAGTCTTTTGAAGAACACATAGAACACTCACCAAGATAGATTATACCTTGGGTCATGAAACAAATCTTAACAGATTTAAAGGGATTAGAATCATACAAAGTATGTTTTATGACCATAAAGGAGTTAACTAAATAACAGAAAAAATTCCAAAACATAGGCAGAAAAGAGAAAACTTTTGCGACTTTGGTTTCAATAAACATTTCTTGGATACAATACCAAAATATGGCCATAAAAGAACAAATTGAAGTTGGGTTTCATCAAAGTTTAAAACCTCTGCTCTTTGAAAGATTCTTTTAAAAGAATGAAAATTCAAGTCCCAGTTTGGGAGAAAAAGTTTGAAAATCACTAATTTGATAAAGGACTTGTTTACACAATATATAAAGAACTCTCAAAGTAAATAAAATTAAAAATAAGCAAACAATTTGAAAAGATTTCTCACCTAAGAAGATGAACAGTTGGAAAACAAGCACATGAAAAGATATTCAACATCATTACTCATTAGGGGAAATGCAAATTAAAACCATAATGAGATATCACTATACTCATTAAAATGGCTAAAATTAGTAAAGGCAAGAATAGTCAGGATTCCAGCGCATCTCTGGGCTGGGAGTGACAGGGAGTGTGCAGGGAGATATGGAGTGAGTAAGTTAGATGGGATGGGCCCAAGATCCTAGTTCTCATAGTTGCTGATTTATTTCAAGGTATTTGCTAGAGGTGGCCCAGTTCTTATTTATGAGAGTTTACATTTTCCCCTTGGAGCCAAGAGAGCTTCATTTTGAGATGCCCATTTTCTTTTTTTAGATGTTCTCTAGTCCTCTGAGAAGTAGAATGTACAAGACCTAGGTGTTTCTGCCTTAGAAGATGTACTTGCTATAGGATGTTGCCTAACTAGCATAAAGGAAGTTGGGAGTTTGCAAAAATAGGAAACCCAACATTACAAGTTATGGGCTTTGAGTTTTCTTCTCCTTTCTCCCAGGACAAAAACTCTGTCCATTCCACATGGCTCCTTTGTCTAAGCATTTAGCATTTCTGCCTTGCTTCCTTCTGAACCAGTCCCACCCACCCCTATGTGTCTTGAAACAGCATCCACCCCCAAGCTTGCTGTGTGGCCTCTCTCCTGTACCTTACTCCCAGATTTATAATTGCTGGTAAAAATTGGAATTTGGGGATTCTTGTCTTTTCTGCTTTGATTTTTCTACCTGCTGCCTCTAATATCCCTGAGCACAATTCCAACCACCTTTGAACACTCAGTAATTGTTCCCTAAGGTGGTACAGAGGGGGTCATGGGAAAAAGCTGCAAGCTGAGTTCACAGTCTGTACTTAAGAAGGAAAGAATGAAGCGGTGTCCGCAATGCATTTATTCAAATGTTTATGGAATACCCACCATATTCCTGGAACCAGTTAAGTTTAGCAATGAACCATGAAGGAGATTCTACTCTAGTGGGGGAAGGAGAGCCAATAAACAAGCCAGTAACTATACAATATGTCAAATGATGAAAAGTGTTATGAAGACAATCAGAGGAGGGTAAGAGAGGTGGATAGTGAATGGGGCAAAGGGCTGGGGGAGACACTATTTAATAGAGTGGTGAGGAATGTATCTCACATTAGGGGACTGAAGGAGGGGAGGAAGTAATTAAGTAGAAATCTGGGAGACTAGTGTTGCAGGGGCATGGAAAAGTAGGTAGAAGGACTTGACGCAGGGTCCTGCCTGGAGTGTTTGTGTCACAGCGTGGAGCTGAGGGTGACTTGGTTGACAGGATCCAGGCAGGAAACAGAGCTTGTCTTAGGCACTGCTTCAGAGAAGAGGGCAGATGTTAAAGGGATGTAGAGGTACCCGGAGTGGACCATCATCAGCAAAAAGCTGCTCCTGTGCCAGGGCTGAGGGGCAAGATGTGGAAGGGGTGTGACATCATCAAAGTGGTTTGGGAGAGGGGTCAAGGAGGGCTTCTTGGACGGAGCTGTGGTTGGGGGTTGTTATCTCTGTGAGGAACGGGCTGAAGCAGAGAGGTAGTAGGGGAGAATATTCCTGATCTTTCTGCCTCTGGTCTCTTACGGAGACCCTTCCACTGATTGAACCCATGTGACATGCCATCTTCAAGACCCAGTCTTCTTGGACATTGGGAAGAGTAGAAAGGCAGAGAGTGGACCTACAGGGTGGGCCAGTGATTGTCCAGCACTGAGACGAGAGAAAGAATGGCTCCTTGGTATAACGAGAAACAAGTTACATCTAGCTTGGAGGCAATGAGTCAAAAAGTCAAGGTAGACATAGCTGAGAGCACATCCTCTTAGGTGTTGCAGCAACAAACTGGGCAGGTGGTCCCTGCAGGGGAGGCTGAGTAGTCTGGTTTGTGAAGGTGATATGATCATTTATATGGTCAAGAGAACCAGCCTCCCATCCCATTTGCCCATACACACACTAAGTTGTAGCATTGTTTTTTTTAATGCTATTTTTTATCTTCCGCAGTTCTCATTTTCTTACTTAGGAACTAGCCACACTTTTTCTTTTGCCAGGTTGCTTTCCCACACAAGACTCTTAGAGAAGATCATTCAGTTTAATTCAAGGGGTAGCTTGGAATTTATTCTCAAATCTAGACAAGTTTGATCATGAGGACAGGGGATTTTAAAAAGAACGAGATGTTCGAGGTAATAGGCAGATCTGCTCCATGCCAGAAGCAGAGAAGGGATGCTTGCAGAAGTCCCCATTCACCCAGAGAACCAGTGCCTGCAGTTTCCAGACAGGATTTTGCTTGAAACTCTCTCCAAATGCAATGTCTCCTCAAAAGGTGGTGCTGCAGATTAAGGAGAGACTTCCCAGGGCAGCAGGCTCCCAGGCTCGCTGGAGAGGCACTCTGGCGGGGCTCCAGGGATCCTGTGACTCTGGAGCTCACCATGGGAGTGCCAGTGCATCCTGCAGACCCCAGGCAGTGCCCCTCCTCTGGTCTGGTGCCCAGTGGGCTGGACTGCTTTCAGGGGCTCCTCAGGTTTGCACCCTTTAGTCCTTGGGGAAGGACTGCAGTCAAAACAGGCAAGCAGAGAGGGCACACAAAGCAAAGATAGAACATCCTCCAAGAATTCTCCTACCTTGAGAAAGCAAGCAAATGGGTAGCCTTCCAGTGAGGGGAAGGGAATCATGGTGATCTTGGACAGCCAACTGAGAATTTTGGGGTCATGTGTAGGAAATGTGACTGTTGCCACAGTAATAACTCATGGAGACAACTCTTCCTTTTTCAATTTTTAAAAACTTGGAAAGAGAATTCATTAATCCTTTGAACGCCAGTTCTATTTGAAACCCTCCCTTTGTAACTGGCTTAGGTTAGTGAAGTGTCTTAGGTTATTCTAGAATAGAGAATATCTGCTGGGATTTGATGAGGTGGGCTGGAAGTAATTAGAGTGAGTAGAAAGATTTGCTCTTAATTTATTCTTGCAACTCACTACAAGAGAGGTTGGATGTACACAGAAGTGAGATGCCGATAGTATGTCTAAGAAATGACATATTCAGCCCTGGGTTTCTTACATGTTGGTTTAGGCTCTCAAAATCAATTTTAGAGTGATCAAATGAAGAGTTCTGAGTCAGTTTACTATTTGAACAAGTTATTTCTCTTTCACTTTACAACACTTGTAGTTTTTAGTGAAAATCTTGACATTTGGGATTGCTCGTGTGTAAATATTATAGCCACACAGGGTGGTCATTAGGATTAAATGATAAAAAATGGCAAAAGATTTAGTTTTGTCTGGTCCTTTGTCTTGTTTTTTTTTATATTCCACATATGAGTGAAATCACCTAGTGTTTCTCTTTTTCTGATTTATTTCACTTAGCATAATCCCCTTAGTTCTATCCATATTGTCACAAATGGTAAGAGTTCATCTATTTTTATAGCTGAGTAGTATTCCATAGTGTGTATAAGCTACATCTTCTTTAACCACTCATAATTAGCTGCCCAGTTATTGGGTAGTGTTTTTGCATTCTTTAGATAAATACCAAGGAGTGAGATTGCTGGATTGCATGGTATATCTATTTCAATATTTTGAGGAACCTCCATACTGTTTCACCTAGGGGCTGAATCAATCTGCATTCACACTAACAGTGTTCTAGGATTCTTTTTTGGTGAGAATATGGGGTGGAGAACAAAGGGGAGGGGCACTGAATTGTCTGTGGTAGAGGATGATGGGTACTTTGGTGATGGGTGTGGTATGGTAACAAAAATCTGAAGAGGTGTGATACTGTTCCTCTAAATCATGTAGGTGCTGTAAACCAATGTTTTCTCAAAAAAAAGTTGGTGGTGGGCTACCCAAGGGGAATACGAAATGTAAAAGACATAAATAACAATAAAAATATATTTTTTTAAAAAAAGAAAAAAAGTTATAACAGAGGGTCCTTAATCAATGTTCATGAAATAGGCTATGTGGTCCTGTGTCAGTGGCTAGGGAGATGTATGTGAGAAAATAGAAGGAAGGAAATAAACAAGATTTTTGGAACAGCGTTGCACTCAATTCTAAATTTTCTTTTTCAAAACAGTGAATTAGCGGTCAAGCCAAAGTGTAAGGGAATGAAAATGACCGGAAAGACTAATGAAAGAAAATCTACTGGAGTTTATAGGCACCAAATTCACTGATACTAGGGAGGGAGAGGGACAAGCAAGTTAGTTGTGGCTTTTACACTTTCAAAAATGTACAACACTACGACCAAGAAGGACAGTCTTCATTCACATTTTTATTGACTTTATGGATTTTTCTTTAGATCTATTTCTTTCATGATCAGCTATTGAGAAGTTTCTTGAATTTTCCCAAATGTGATATTGTAATAAAGAATGTATACCAATACACATAGTGAATTTCACACTTGGAAACTGCTGCTAAGAAACATGGGGGGACATTGATAAAAATCCTTCATATAGAATTCTTGATATAGATTCTCTATGTATTTTTTAGATAAAAGTTTTATTATTTTAAAATTCTTTACTCTAGAATTTTTCAAACATACTACACAAAAGTAAAAATAATAGTACAACAGTCTTCACATACCTTACCTGGCTCCAGTGACCAATTTAGGACCATCCTGGTATCATCAGTGTCACTTTGCCTCTCCCCATTGAATGGGAAGCAATCTCAGATACATTACTTCATCCATGAATATTTTATATGCATCTAAAAAAAGACAAGGACCCTTGACAATCTCTCAAAACCATGAATACATAATTAAAATTAAGTTCTTAGTATCAAGTCTACAGTGAGTGTTCAGCTTTTTAATTCTTTCACAAGTACATCTTCCTTGCTTGGTGGGTCCCCAATTATGTTTATACAATGCAGTTGGTTGTGGACAGAATTTATTTTCAGACTTAAACTTGAGGTAATTATATTCACAACAGTGGCAAAAATAGTACAGAGAAGTATACCCATCTCTCAGATTCACCCATTGGTGATAGCGTGAGCTAACTGGAACCCGAGAAACTGATATCAGCTCCACATAATTTACTAGACTACAGGTCCTATTAAGATTTTACCAGCCTTGGGCCTCCCTGGTGGTGCAACAGGTTAAGTGTCAGCACTATGAAGCTATCTGCAGCCACTGCAGCACAAGTTTGATCCCCAGCCAGGGAGCTTCCCACATGGCGCAGCAGATCTCTCCTTTCTCGCCTGCTGCTCTCCTCAGCAGTGTATCTCAGTAGATCCACCTGTTCTGCTCCCCACTCTGTCTCTGATGAATCCTCTCACCACCCCACACCCCAGTTCTTGTATGTATAAATAAATAACTCTTACAAAAAGATTTTACCAGCCTTCCATGTGCTCATGTTTCTTGCATGTCTCTGTGTAATTCTATGCATTTTATCCCATGTGCAGTGCATGTAACCACCATACTCAAAATGCAGAACTCTGTCACCACAAAGGAATTCTCTCATGCTAGTTACACCCTTTTAAAAGTCACACCCTCTCTTACCTTCTCTAATTCCTGAAAAACCAGGGATCTGTTCTTCATCTCCACAATTTTGATTTTTGGAAAAGTCATACACATAAAGTCCTACAGTATGTAGGTTTTGATTTCCTTGTGTTTTTTTTAAAGGTTTATTTATTTATACATACAAGCTGGGGTACAGGCCAGAAGTGTGGGGCGGCGAGAGGGTTCACCAGAGACAGAGCGGGGAGCAGAACAGGCAGATCAGAAATACACTGCTGAGGGGAGCAGCGGGCGAGGCAGGAGAGGTCTGCCGCACCATGTGGGATTCTCCCCGGCCGGGCGTCGAACTCGCATTGTGTGCTGCCGACAACTCCACAGAGCAGCGCTCAACCGCTGCGCCACCAGGGAGGCCCCGAATTCCTTGTGTTTTTAATGGTTTTAAATAATTTTATTTTAGTGAGCTAACATTAGGAGCACAGGGTCACACTTCCTCAAATGTATGTTGCCACACCACACCCACGACCAATGTACTCATACCCCTCTCCTGTCCCACAGTCCATGACACCCCCTTTACCCTCTACTCCCACTCTACCCCATTTCTTCTGGCAACCTCAGTTTTGCTGCTCTACCATGAATGGGGTGAGGAGTGCCTTCAGGGCACTCAATGGCGAGTTGAGATTCATGTAGTCCAGCTTTTAGCAATGGGAAAATGCAGCTGTAGAATGAAAGGGCGACCCTTGGAGTCAGTGTTGGTTTTGTGGGGGGTGGAGGGGGAGGGGAAGGAATGGGTGGGGTTGGGATTGTGGATTTGCTAGCTAGAACTGTAAAATCTCTCTGATTGGGTGCCAACCTGAAAGGGACATTTAACTACTATGAAAGGCAGTGTTTTCATCCATAGCGCATATGTAGAGTGGCGATTAATGTTGAAGATTTTATAATAGGCCTGGTTTCTAGTATTCTATCCTGAATCCCTCTAAATTATCAACATAGTGCAGAAATTGTTACTTTGTTGAATGTAACTGATAGAATCATTTAGTTACACATTATAATGAAAGTATGTTTTAAGTCCTTTTGTCACATTACACTATTTCGATTTGGGTGGGAAAAGATGGCCACCCAAATGCTGTATAGGAACACACTTGACATTTGGCCAAAATTATTTATGAACAATGTCATTTCAGTCAGATTATATTTTCTCTGCCAATATCCCATTGGGTAAGAAGTTAGGGGAATAATTTGTGGTCACTGGCGAGAATCACTAGATTTCATTCTCCAGTGGGACAAGCAGCCAAATCTGCCTTGTACACTTCTGTAACCTCAGACCTTGATAATGATAACAGCTGATTTTATTGAGTGTAGAGTATGTGCTGGATGCCTCGCTAAGCACTTTGTGTGTTTTTTCATCTGATCTCCTGAACTCTGTAAAATATAGTCAGTTGTTTCTTCCTGAGAGGGTAGCATCTACATAAATTACTTGGTGTTCTTCTGCATGAGATCATGCACCTCCTCAGTGGTAAGGCTACGTTTGAGTGGAGGAATTTTGAGTGAAGAGCCTGAACTCAAGCCATTGTGCTAGACAGCCTGGCACAACACTGGCACATGTGCAGAGGTTCAAAATGTGTTGAATAAACAAATTTAAGGGTCAAAGGAAAGTAAGTGGCTCAGCCAGGCACTTCTATCTTTAAATGTGGTGTCAACTGGACCCTCCTCTGCTGAACTGACCAGGAAAGAACTTGGGCTCACACCCCCTCTGTTTGGCTGCAGCACATTTGAGAAGCAGGAACCCTTCAGAATGCCCTCACTGCTCCATAGGTGAGCAGGGGAGAGCCTGTATTGATCTAGAATACAGGGTAAGGGATGACTGATGCCCTATAGACAACACCTCATTCTTTCTGACACAGACCCAGGGATAGAGGTGATAGAGGGGTTCTCTAACTACCGCGGAGGCTGGGGCATGGGGACTCACAGAGGAAGGGAATCTGGCACTTGTCCTTTCTCAATGGGATGTGACTGCTCCTCTCGTGAGTGAGCAGAGCCCTTGCTTTGTTTCTCTCCTGCTTGTTCATCTACCTTTTTCTGGCATGCTACTATTTGGGATATCTTTGTTTTCCCATTGGTGTGTGCCTTTTGAGGTCAGAATGACCTCTGGCTCATATTAGATGACCAAAAAAATAAAGTAAATCAATGAATATATTATTTATATTTTAAGATAACCTTTTTATTCTACATGTACCTTTAGATCTACAGAAAAGTAACAAAGATAGTACACAGAATTTATGTCCACAGAATTTCCCCTATTGTTGCTAGCTTACATTATAATGGTAACTTTGTTACAACTAATGAATCAGTACTGATATATTTTATTAACTAAATTTCACACTTTATTCATCATTTATTAGGTTTTTTCTAATGTTAATTTTCTGTCCCAGGATCCCATTCAAAGCCCACAACATGACATTTAATAATCTTTGCCTCCTTAGACTTTTCTTGGTGTTCAGACTGTTTTCCTTGTTTTTGATGATGTTGACACAGTTGAAGAATACTGGCCAGATAGTTTGTAGAATGTTCCTTGATTTGAGTTTGGTTTTTGTCATGGTTGGACTGGGGTCATGGGTTTTTGAGAAGAAGACTACAGAGGTAGTCTCAACACATTGTATCAGTGTGTATGCTCTTTTCTTGCCTAATCGCTGATGGTGTTGACTTTGATCTTCTGGTTTAGGTAGTGTTTTCCACTGTAAACTTACTTTTTAACTTTCTTTCTTCCCGTATTGTAATCCTTGTAAGCAAGTCACTAAATATACCCTACATTTAAGGAGTAGGAAGTTATTTCTACTTCCTGAGAGGGTAGCATCTACATAAATTACTTGGTGTTCTTCTGCATGGGGAATTCACATGCCCTCTCCTATCTATGTATATATGTATCTATGTATCTATCTACCTATCTACCTATCTATCTGTATGGATTCATGGATATTTATTTTATACTTTGGAGGTATTTAATACAATAAAGTTATCCATCCCTTAATGAGTGATATATTCTGAGAAATGTTTCCTTCGGCTATTGTGTCATTGTATGAAATTACAGAACATACCTACTGAAGCCTAGATGACATAATCTGCTACACACTTAGAGTGTGTGGGGGGACCCTGAAGTATATATGTGGCTCATATTTGACCAAAATGTCATTATATGGAATATGATCATTTTACATGATTCATTTTATTGCACACAATTCTTTCAGTTTTGGTGACTGGGAGTTTGTTCAGTTGGTTCCTGTGTCCTTTTGACATACCTCTATTTTGATTTTTGAGTACTCCCTTACTTTGTGGCACAAGATGCTCCCAACTCATCGTATATTTACTCTGCTCCAATACAGGAATCAGTTATTTCTCCCAGGAGACTTGGTTCTTTTTGTTGTTTAATGGTATTTGAAAGCCAAGGCCTGGCCGTCAGGTATGTTTGTTGTTACTGTAGTATCTTTGCTTCCAGGCCCTCTTAGTGGTCAGAACAAGCTGACCCACACATGCACCCATATCCACAATTATTTTCAGACATACCCATCAGTATCTGTATTGAACTGCATTAGTTCATAGTGATATTATTGACTCATCCAGTACTGCAAGCCTCATCCTAGCCTTTTCCTTTTCCTTCTCTGTAACCTTTCATTCAAGAATTCAAAACCTGGCTCTCACAATCTGATATCCATTCACTTATTTCTTCAATCCCAGTACAAATGTACAATGGTTTCGAACTGTTAACTCACATTGCCATGAGAAACAACTTTACCAATCTGATTATAGTACAGTGTTGTTTGTAATTCTTTCATTGATATACGTATTATAACATCAACATATTTTCCGCAAGAATTATTACACTCAATGCTACTGTATCACCACCACCTATAATGATAATAGCTAATTTTATTGAGCATAATCTTTCTTAAAAATATTGTTTCAATGTGCATGTACTTAACATCACTGAACCATGCACTCAAAAATAGTTAAAACAGTCAATTTTATGTTATGTATATTTTACTACAATAAAAATTTGTTTTATATTCCTCCAGATATCCCAGTGAATTCATTTCTAAACCTGGCTGGTTATCAACATCAAGGTCTTTGTAGTCTGAATCAAAGATCTGTATTTTAAACAAATCTCCTGGGTGACTGATAGCCGTTGTACTAATGGATTTTAAGAAAAACAATATGTAACTGGGAGATCCTGGGATCCTCAATCTCCAGTTGTATTTCCAGCATCATGGCAGGTACAGGGTCCTCTGGATGCTGGTTGCAGAGCCAGCAGTCTCCTCTGGATGATGAGGAGAGGTGTGGCTTACCTGAGGACCTCCTGAGGTCCACAGGCTCACCTGAGGGCCTCCACCAAACCTGGCTCCTCCTCACCAGCCCAGTCCTCCTGCAGGCGGGGCTTGGCAGTCCCTGCTCTGAGCTTCTGCTTTTCCTCCCACAAAGATTATGCTGAATTGCAAAAATTTGGAGCTCTGCTCTCTCTTCCCTCCCACCTTCGGCATGATCTAAGCATGTCAGAGTTGCCACATGAAAGCAAGCTGCAGAGCAAGTTGCCAATTGGATAACCAAGTGTCACCTCCCAGCCCGTAATAAAACCTCCATTAAAACCCTTCATTACATTTCCCAGTCTGTAGAGCAGGCTTGCCTTGGAGCAAGGGTTGTTGAAGTTTGTTCCAATGTGGCTCCCCTTTCCTGCGGCTGTCTTCTCTGACATCTGGGAGGGCTGTAGCCTGGTAACACCTGGCCTGTGTAATTAGATGCTTTGGCTAAACCCTATCTCATGTTGGAGCCACCCAGAGGAGGCTGCAGTCACTACGTGTTGGGTAACCTTGAACTGTATGCCAGCGCATGCCCTGCACTGAGAGTTTATGTCTATAAGGGAAAACAGAGTGAGACCTAGGCAACTGTCTTACCTGAGTAATTTCAGGTATTTTCCAAATTATTTTGAAACCACTTTCACTTTTAGGGGTACTGGTGACTTCACCATATTTGATGAAAGGGGACTTCATTTTTGCCTGTATGAATTGGTGAGTTATCCTTTCTCTGCTACTTTGAGTGTAGAACAGGTAAAGAAAGACCATAATCTAAGCAACTGACACTTCACATAGGAGAGTGTGGGGGAATTGTGGACAAGTTTGTATTCTCACCTCTCAGAGGTCAAGACAGCCACAGTGGGACACGCGGGAGAGAATGTGGGGTCAGAAGTCACGTTAGTCATTTGGCTCAAGGATCTTGGGAAAGACATGCACCCTCTTTGATTTTCTCTTTCTTTGATAAAATAGAGTTCAAAGATTTGTCCAAAAATTAAATAAATGAAAGCTATGAAGTGGGACCCATGAGGTCAGTATATTTATTCTGAGTTCGGCTGCGTTGGATGGTCGAAGAGATCCCTCTGCTGTCTCGTGTGTGCTCTTTGCGTGCCTCCGTCCTTCCTGCTCCTTTGCATTCGCTCTCAGCAGTTTTCACTGCTTGTGGCACAAGACACCCTCCCATTCACCCTCTTACCCAATCTGTAGAATCCTCTCTAAAGCTCTAACTCCACCTTCATCTCCATGATTCCACCTTATTATCTACTCCTCCCAGAATTCATCCAAATGCCACCCTGGGGAAGTTATAACTCCATTCAGATGTCCTGCCCCTGCCCCCTCAGCTTCCCTGAGAACAACTTGTTTCAGAGTCCATGTCCCACTTTGAACATAACCATGACCCTTTCAGCTATTTAGTCTTCTGTCGAGTGTAACCCTCACACCACAATGTTGCTTTCTATTGACCTCATCATAAGCCCTGTGCCTCTGACAAAACTGTGTGGTCCAGCTCCCCAGCATGGTTCGAGACCTGAAGCACTTGTGCAATAAAAAATGTGTTGACTGTGTTGCAATGCTGCAAGCTATAGGGTTCTGACTACCTCCACTCTCCGTGACCCAGTCTCTTTATCCAACACCACCTCTGTTTTTCAATTCTGGTTGGCAATTTCACACCATAATGTAGACAGGGGAAGTTCTTCAGGTGGGCCCCCCCTCAATGCCCCTTTGCCTCCTCTAGCTCCTAGCTTATCTCAGGCATACTGGAGGGGAGTTCTCTTCTTTCTCCTTTTGCTACTTGACCTTCTACTTGCTGTGAATTCAGATGTCTGGGAAATGACTCCTCATGAAGTTTGTGTGTGTAGGAGAAGCTGCATAGTAGCATGGGCACCAGAAGTGGTGTCTGAGAAGAAGACCTGGGGGATATTGATCTGTGAGTCAGTCACATGGATGATCACTGTAAAGCAACATAGGTGCAATATTTGAAATCCTGGGCATGATGGGGTATGCTATAGGAAGACTCCAAACCAAGACCAATGCTTTCCGTGTACTCTGAGATGTGACATCTGGAAACTTCCTCTACTCTATATAGAAGAATGAGTGGGACCCCAGTCAGATGGATTCTATTCCAGTCCTATCTCTGCCAATTCACAACTATGGGATGTGGGAGTATTTGCTTGACTTCCCTAAGCCTCAATTTTTTTCCTGTTGGATGATAGTGGTATTTATCTCAAGAGGTTACTTAAGGTGCACGTGGGACATGCTCAATAAGTGTTAGCTATCTGAACAGTGGATTATTTTCTTACTTCACAAACGATCCCCTCCTCTTAAGAGTGTTACTTATCCCTGTTTCTGCTTCAATATTTCTCTTTACCTACGTGATCAAATTTTTGGAAGCTTATACTTCAATGCCTCTGTTTTATCTCCTAAACGCCTCATCATTACAACTTGGCTTCCATTTTCTTTTTATTTCTTTTATTTCTTATTCATCATCTTTCATGGAGTCTTCATATTTGCACACAATTGGTAACATTCTAGTCTCAGATTCATCAGGGCACTTTTGGATCTTTTATTCTTTATGGAATTTGGCATTGTTGAAGACCCTCTCTTTCTTGAAGCTTTCTCCTTTTATTTTGTTTTTATCATTCCTTGGCCTAGCTAACTCAGTACCCACAGTTCTCCTTCTTTGCTTCTTCTTTGCCTCTGCCTTCTTTGACCAACTTCCTTCAGTCAGCTTTGGGTTCCTTCTTGGCTTAGCATTTTTGATGTGGCACTTCTTGGTCTCTTCTCTCTCTAAGGGTATTTCCCATCATTGCTTCAATTTGACTTACTCTACAGCTAGATCTGCATGTGCAACTCTGTGCAGCATCGCTGCAAGGTGAGCAGGACCTAAACTTAGTCAGTGCCTGGGGTTCCATTGCTGGTGCTATTGCTGGTGACCAGGAAATAGGAAATGGGCATTGTGTTTCTCTTCTGACAGACCCCCAAATACAAGCCTACTACTTCTCTTAGTGCTCAGCTGGCCCCTCCACCTGTGGAAGAATCACTGGGTCTATTGGACTTATGGCATGATTGGATCTGAGTTTCAAATATGGTTCCTCCCTCGGAAACTTGCAGGGTCATTGACTTCTTTTTGCAGTCAGCATTGGCTTTAGGGGCTGCCTTCAGAACCTCAGCCAGTGCACTGAACTCCAAAGCAGATTCCTGACTGGCTCCTTAGTGGAACTTTCTCTTGGGCTTCAGACCATTATATCCACCTGTGACAGATACAACTTTTCTAAAATGAAATTTACCCCCATTTTACTCTTTTAGTTCCATGCCTTCTATGTTATTTATAGGTACATTCTGGAAAACTTTGAAATAACATTTGATCTTTTCAATCTCAATGCTTCTTTACTTTTAAGGATACTGATGGTTTCTTTTCTGGGTTCTTCTAGCTTTCCAAGAAGTCTCTTCCCACAGTTTCTCTACCCTCTATCCCCTCTCTTTATCCAGGCTAGAAAGTTCTGTCTGGAGAGCAGAGCCAATCCTACCACACCTTTGCTCAAAGACATTTCTTGATTCTACATTGAGTACTGACAGAAGTCTGGACCATCAGTTTATTCATGGAACGGAATATAACTTTCCTATTGTTAAAGCTTTGCCACGATGTTCACTCAGCTCGGAAAACATTCACCTCTTGTCAAAATCCTTCTCAGCTGTCAGGGCCCATTCTGATGGTACTGCCTCTATAAAGCTTCCTTTGACCCCTTGTTGCAGAATTAATAATTCCACCGGGATTCCTATTCCTTTGGTGATCACATGCGGTGCAGTGTGGCCAGTGCTCACTCTACAGACTCTTTCCTGCGAGGCACAGGGTAGTAAAAAAGTGTCCACGTGTTACTGCCTTCGTCATCTCTAAGTTCCTGTCTTCCTTCTACTCCTCCCAGGGTCCTGCCCAGTGATTTGTTCACAGAGACTTTTCCACAAGTGTTTCCTTTTGAAGTGAATTTATTTTGGGCAATTTGGCACTAAGAGGTTTTCAAGTGGCAGGTGTGGTTCTTTTGAAAAGAACTTTGAGACACTTGTCCTGTTCTAAAGCAGGCCGGGCTTTGGAGAGGGAAATCCTATTTGTAGGGTGTGCCACCCCCACTTCAGGTTCCCTTGGAGTCAGTACCCAGGTGTAACTGGGTCCAGAGTCCACATCTACTGAACCAGGTACTAAGGACTTGCATAGAAATTCTGGCTAATTGTAGCACAGAGTAGTTGTGTAAGATGCCCGGCGCCACACAGCAGGAAGGAGCGCACAGTCCTGCTGCCCCTTCAGGCGTACGGCAGAGGTCTTGACTGTTTCCAGGTCACATGTCTCCTCTCCTCTCTGGCCACTGTCTCTGTTGTGCCTGACTCCCACTGTGCTTTTGGGGTTACATAGGAGGTTGTAGGGTAAATGAGAGAATCATCAGGTTTTTCCGCCCTCCTGTCAATGATGGACCTCTGCAGGCCTGCATGCCTGATGGTGGGCACCTGGAGTGGGGTGTGGGCATGCGTGAGTGGGCACACCTGAGCCCAGAGACTGGGCTTATAAGCAGCAGCAGCAGCAGGAGCAGGAAACAGAAGTGGCAGAGAGCAGAGAACAGAGCATGGAGCAGAGGACCATTTGGGGTGCAGTAGAGAAGCCACGAGAGAACACCTGAGAGCCCGAGAGAGTGAAGATTCACCAGGGGCTGGGAAGCCTGCCAGCTCCCCGGTCCCCCAGCCTGCCCTGGACCTGGTTGCTTCTCTCCAAGAGACCATTAAAGGCCTAGAAAGCCACCGAGGGTTCCAGGACTCCTCCTTCCCTGTGGCCCATTTGCACAGCTCCATAGAGAACCTGCTCCTGGTGTTTTCCTGCCTCTACAGAGGTGTAGGGAAAATGGGTTAAATCAGTCTATTATTCTCCTCCCTGCTGCTCGCACCTAAGACTGCCACCTGCAGCCTTGCTTTTCCTCCCGGGTTTTGTTGCTCACACGTGATAATGTGTTATTGCAAAAGGCGCTTGGGAGCGAGAGCGTGAGCCTGCGCACTTGTGGACATGGACACCCAGTCCACGGGGCACGTGCGTGTGATTATGGACACCTGGGCTGAGAGCACGGGGTGTGGGTACCTATAAATACGGACACCTGGGCGCTCACAGGGGCATATGAGTGAGAGAAGAGAAGCCAGAGGGGGAGCGTGGGGATGGCAGAGTCTGGAAGACCCAGTTGCGACCTGCCAGCCTCATGGGCCCCTGCCCGCTAGTCTGCTCTACCCAGTCTCCTGCCTCAGCATGAAAGGCCTGTCAAGTCTCCTGAGGGCTCAAGATTCCTTTATCCACTTGCCTGAATCAACAGTGAGCCTGGGCGGCTGCCACGACAGGAGGTAAGAACCAAACCCAACTTCCTGAGGAGTCCGCCGGATACAGATGATGATTTGTCAGATCAATTTTGTTCATCTTTTTGTAACTCTGCTACTTTTCGGTTCTTTGTTCTTGTTCATTTCTGGCTCCTCTTCTGCCCACCGTGGTGCCATTGGCGTTCTGAGGGGTGGCTCTTTTACTTCCTTACCCACTTCCATGTTTTGAGTTTGCACTTTTAGGCTGATGATTCCATGTATCTTGGTTCAGACATAATTCGTGGTTTTCCAGCTTCACAAACCCGTTCAGTTCTCTCGTATCTTACTTCGTGACTCCTGTCTCCACGAAGTGAGCTGGACAAAAAGATCTTTATTTCCATCACACAGATGGAAATGCTGAGGCTCAGACTCAAAGTTCCAGTGGCCACCTCCTGGCGGGAGCAGGCCTTGGCTCCCTGCTCCGCGTCAGGGCTGTGTGCTGGCAGGCGAGATGCCAACCTGGGCATTCAGGGCCAGGCTGGAGCTCCACTCTGGACACTGCGCCCCACATCTTGGAATGCCTGTCCCTTCCTTCCGGTCCTCAAAAAAGTCCTAACCTCTCTCTTACTGTGTGGAAACTATATACTCATGAAATGTCCAACTTGTCTGTTTCCTTGCTTTCTACTGTAAAATTCCCGGCTGAGTTTGTAGGCAGGCACTCCGGACCTGAAGGATTTTGAGAATTACTGGTGGGGAGGGCAGCAAGGGGGAGAGAGGGGGAGGGGAGAGGGGGAGAGAGAGAGAAAGGTGGTTCTTGGTCATTCTTGGGCTTCGCTAGATTTAGACATCGGGGTGTGGGGGAAGTGTCAGCTTCTAGGCCTCTTAGGACCCACCCTAGAAGTCAGCTTGTGCTTTTACCCCGTCCTGACCCATTCGCTGTCCTGATCAGGGGAGGTCTGGGTCACTTGCTCTGTTGCTCAGTTTCCCTGAGCAGGGAGAATCCTCTTACCTCATCCTAGTTCCTACTGCCTACTGGGCCAAGTTTGGGGGCCAGACCCAACTGGGGAGGGATTCTCCTTGTCTTCTCCATGCCTCTTCCCTGTTGCTCAGAGTTCTCGGGGCGGTGGGCGGGGGCATGCACCCTATTCTGGAGCTGACTCAGTTTTAGGGAATGTTTTTCCTTAGCCTGGGTGAGCCAACAGCCTTTTCCTGTTTGAAGCTCAGTTGAAAGTCCCCGTTGTTTCCTTTGGCTTCTCATTCACCGTTCTCAGGGCCTGTGGCCGCTATGCTAATATTGACACCGTGTTAGTCCTGGTTGCACACAGGTGAGGGACTCAGAGGACCACAGCAGAGGTAGGTGGTGTGTAGGTAGCTTGAGACCAGTTTCCTCAGTTTCTTGGTGAGGAAACGGAGAGCCCAGCTGGTGAGGAGGTCTGCTCAGGGGCAGACACACAGTTAACGGCAGAGCTAGAGCTCAGGCATTCTGAGCTGCCGTGGGGCTTGTCATCCGTAACCAGATAAGGGTAAAATGGTAGGGAGTTAGTGTAAGAACTATATGTGGGATGGAGCTTTTGGCTTGTTATCCTTTAGCAGAAACTTGAGGCCAATGGCTGTCATCTAGAGTTTCAAAGACCAACGACAGGTGGATCGCTAGCAACCTGTGTGGGGAGCACTTCCATATGGAAGCTTTCGGAAGGAAGATTGGGAGGAAAGGTGCTCCTCCCTCGGCTTAGGGTCACTTATGCTGCTGTCTGTGTGGATCAGCTGGCGTCCCCTGCCTGGGCCCTTGGGACGGGCAGATTCGACATAAGGTGTACCCTCACTCATGGCCTTATTGAGGAGATAAGGATCATAAAAATGAAGGTGACTGAATGTCCAGGCCAGACTGACTGACCCAGTGAAGAGCCAAATGACATTCAAATGTGCCCTCATGGAGATCGACTAGCCTTGGAGGGTAAGCCCCCCTGAAAACAATGTATCCATCACGATGCTACTTGGTAGTGTTGCGACTACCACCATTAGTCCACCATCTCGCTGTCTAGTAGTGAAACCATTTCTCTGTCCTGTGTCAGGAAGCAAAATGTTTGGGAGAAAGTAAGACCTAGAAGACAGTAGACAGATGCCTGCAGGAAGGAAGGTGGAGCTCAAATGCAAAGGGACTGAATGTGGGGAAAGGGAATGCGAGGAACAGCTCCCAATTATGCGAAATCCAGTCTCTTCCTCTGTGTAACTGGGCCACTGTCTTCTTCCTAGACAGCAACCTCCATCCCCTTCTCCTCATGGATGGACTGGAGATGTTTCATTTGACCTAGAGCATTACACTCACCAACCTAAGTTCCTTAACCCGTGAATTCCCTTTCCCCTACTCAAGGTCCTTGAGGAATTGGCTCAAAGGGATCTTGGCAGTTATTTTTTTAAAATTTATTTATACATACAGCTGGGGTACAGGCTAGAGGTGCTGGGCGGCAAGATGGTTCACCGGAGACAGAGCGGGGAGCAGAACAGGCAGACTGACGGAAACACACTGCTGAGGGGAGCAGTGGGTGAGGCAGGAGAGGTCTGCTGTGCCAAATGGTAATCTCCCCCGCCAGGCGTCGAACTTGCGTCACTGCTGCCGACAGCTCCACAGCGCAGTGCCAAACTGCTGTGCCACCGGGGAGGCCCTCTTGGCAGTTATTTTAAAAATTTTGAGTGTCCCCCATAATAGGGCTCATCTTTGTGGTCACTGAGCGCCCGGTGATGGGTTCCAAATTTTCATATACATCAAATGAACCCCATTATTCTCCTTGATAGACTTGTAAAAATCTATCATTCTATTACTATAGAATCTATCTTTCCTTTTAATTATAATTATTCTTTAAAAATTTGCATTTTTTATTGAACTATAATTGACATATAATGTCATAAATTTCAGGTATACAACAATAATGACTTGACATTTGTATATATTGAGAAATTATCACAAAAAGTCTAGTTAATATACATCATCACACACAGTTATAATTTTTTCCTATAAAAAGAACTTTTAAAAATTGTTTTTTTGAGAGCTTTTAAGCTTTACTAGTTTAGTAACTTTAAAATATGTAATTTATTATTATTAATTATAAGTCACCATGCTGGGCGTTACATTTCCAAGAGTAATTTGTTTTACAACTGTAGGTTTGCATTTTTTAAACCACACTCATTTTACTTATCCCTCAGTGCCTACTGTTGTCTATTTTCTGTGAGTTTGGTTTGGGGGCTTTTATTTTCTTTTTAAAAATTCTACTTATAAGTGGGATGTATAATAATTGTTTTTTTCTGACTTATTTCACTTGTCTTCATGACCTCAAGGTCTATCCATGTTGTCACATATGCAGTATTTTTTTTAATGGTTGGATAATATTCCATTTGTGTGTGTTTGTGTGTGTGTGTGTATCACACCTTCTTTATCCATTTGAGTTAGTGTTTTCGTTTTCTTTGGATAATATTTACTAGAATAAAATACAAACATGTTTAGACTCCACTGGAGAGGGTGGCCAGACAACTCCTAGCTTGTGTGACTTAGGATTCTAGAGCTCAGTCTGTATGCCAGTGCTACAGACAACTGAAGACTGCCATCCCTTCTCAACACTGACCTGTGCTCCCTCCCATCTCTGCAAAGCAGAAGGAAAGGTGTAAAGCAGCCAGCACTGGGGCTGCTCCTCTCCCAGGAATTCAAGGTCAGTGAGATAATGTCTGTGGAAGAGCCTCTGCAGGGAATTTGCCTCTTGGCAAATACAAGGCACACTCTTGTTATTTCTGGGCCTCCTGGAGCAGCCCAGGTAACTCATTCCTTTCATCTTAATGGGCAGTTGGTGCTGTGTCTAACTCTTGCTCCCAGAGTTAAGGTTTTTCTTTAAAGAAATAATTAGCAGGTACTTTTAAACCTCTCCAGTGACTCATTCTTCTTTGAAATGCTAACCTGAGGTTGTCTCCTTCAGAGAATAAAATAATGATGCTAGCAATTTATTTCATAGCTAAAGCCAAGCCAATTAGCACATGCCCCATGCCCAGAACTTAAAAAAGACCTCTCGTCTCTTTTTTTTTTTTGTTATTTTTATTTGTGTCTTTTACATTACTGTATATTCCCCGTAGGTTTCCCACCACCAATTCACCCGTGTACTGTCACCATAGTCTTTTTCTTGCTCAGTTCCAATGTGTCCTGAAAGTCCATTAGGAGGATTTTTCCCTTGAATGCCCTTTGCTTGGGATTTCCCTACTAGGTAAGGGGCTGGTGAGAGGGATCGGGCCACAGTGTTGGAGCCTAGTGTACTTTGAACTACCCCTGTAACAGACAAGAGGGAGCTTTTGTAGGTGTCAGGAGTCAAGGCTCCATCTGCAAAGAGACTGGAAGAGGCTCCTCTATCATGGAATTTCACAGAGTGTTTCACTTGCTTTATGATGTCTCAAGGACATAGGAAGGGTCTGTAACTGTCTGGAGACACATTGTCCTTTGTAGCTGTATAATATAAAACCTTATTGATTTCCCTTTCAAGAGCCCATTTTTTTTTTTAAACCCATTTTGATTCTCATTGCAGCTTTCCTGGAGTATAGAAAGCAGGGATCATTAGCCAAGACTCACATGAGAGAAACAGAAGGCAATTTAGAGAGCAATAGTTTTCCCATTTTACTGATGGGAAAATTAAGGTCCTATTGGCAAGGAAAGAGCTTTTTAAAGGTCATCAAATGGGTTTCAGTGTAATGAAGATTAAACCCAAAGTTTTCTGTCTTCTTTTCCTTTCCCATGCTTTAGCTTCACATAACAAATTTTTACTGTGTTTATCAGGAATCTGGAACAGGTCTGGAATTATAAAGTCCATGATCTTGGTGAGGTACTTACATTTCAGGTGAAGTTGAATTCTGTCATTTGGGTACCAAATCTCTATTACCATCTTTTGTGAGACTGAACAGTCAATAACTTTTCCCCCACAGCATGTGTATCACTGTAGTTCTTTTTCACCAAGTTTTCTCCTTCTCTTCAAATGGAGGGCAAACAGGACTCAGGAGTCTGAGGAAAGTTGAATCTTTCTCATGCCCCAAATTCTGAACTGTTTGGTGAGTTGGAGATTAGACCAAGTTGTTCAGCCAGCAGAACAGAGAACTGATAATATGGAAGTGGAGTTTTATTCCATGAGGTTTGTAGCCAAAGGTCTTCTCATACTACTATTAGATTGTGGCTTAGGGGTGCCCAGAGACCCCAAACTGTTAAGGTATGCACAGTCTAAAAGGGGTTCAGCCATTTGTGTGCACGAAAGCAAAGACAACATACAATTAGTGTAAATGATTTTTTAATAGAATTGGTGTGTATGGAAGGAGAAGGAGGATTTCAGATAAGTTTCCCTGTAAAACTCAAAAAATTATCCATCACCTCATAGGCAGATAACAGCCAAACAGGTTTAACTTAAAGCAGTGCAGCTAAGGCCCAAAATCTTGCCACAAATCTAACGTATCCTCTGGCAAGGAACCATAGGACAGGGTTAGGCATGTCCCAGAGAGCTGGGATGGGGGAGAGACTCAAAATTCAAAATGTACCACATAATCCACAATGAGGCAGAAATAACAGCTGCCATTATCTCTGCCAAGGGCTAGGAACAACCTCCCCATATATGTCTCACCACCCAAGTGTCTCTTCCAAGTGTTTCTACATATTTCTCCTCCACATGACTCTCCTTCCTTCTTCTTTCCCTCTCAGTTTATATACCCACCTCACGCCTTCCCAGCTGTCTCCCATTCAGGGAGTCTGGTTTATGGCATACTGGGAGTTGTAGTTCAAGGTGCTTGAGATCTTGACATGGAGATGTGGAGAAGTTCATTCAGTACATCATTCACTGGCTCAGAATTTTCTCCTCACTATTCCCCTGACACTACCTTAACATTTATCAAACAATTTTACTTATTTTGGTTCTGGTCTGTGAGCTATGAAGCTTGAACAAGGTGCTTGAACTTGCTTATAAATGAATAATGGAATGGAATATGGAGTGGAAATAAAAGTAAAACCTACCTTCTAAGTTATTAAGAGGAGGAATAAAAGAACTATTGCATGTATTGTACCTGCACATAATAAACGATCCATAACAATTTTTATTGCTACTATTTCTTGGCATTGCTGCTGATTTCTTAATTCTTTTTAAAGATTAAGCTGTGATCCATCTGGTGAGCTAGACGGTGTATGAATTGGTGGTAGAATATGGGGGCTGTGATGATATGTTCTGTGCTTTCCTTTCTTATATCTGTGAACCAGCATTGTAGGCTTACCCTGGACCATTCATTCGTGCTTTCCTGTGTGAAGGACTGCCAGAGTTATGCTCTCAGATAAGGACAACAGGCCAAGCTCTTTTCATGGCCAAGCCAGAAGAAATCCAACTGGAGGGGGAGAGCTCACCACATCCATGCTTGTAAATGAGAGCAACTTTCTTCCTTCACCCAGGGCTAAGTTATTCTGAGGCTATAAAAAGTTCCCTGTCCACTTCAAAGGACTTTTTATCTGCTCATCCATACAGATCCTGTTCAACTCTTCTCATTTTCAAAGGCAGAATGAAATCCCTTGGCTGAACCCCCAGCTATGCTCTTACCTTCCTTAAATATCTTTAACTTCAATTAAACTGATCTCTCTTGGCTCTTTCTAGCAAATAGGTTGTCTTCACAAAGAGTTCCCTGACATTGTCCTCACCCCTCCACCCCCTCCAACCTAGTTTCTGACATGTCACTCTGATCTGTGGGCAAATTTGTGCAGAGTCAAGCAATATGACTCAAGCAGGTCCTGATGCCACTAGGCCTTTTAAATGTCTTGTTTCAGAACATAACCTACTCTAAACCACTTCTCTGCCATTGAAAGGGGCAGTAAATTAAGCATTGACTTAGCAATTAACAACTTGTGTTTTTTGGTCTCTCTCTGTCACTCCCTGTATGAATTTGATCAAGTTGGTTTCATTTTCCTAAAATGAGGGAGGTGAGTGCACCCATTCACAATGATCTGTTACTTTGCTGTAGTGTTTGTTTCTAAGTCCTTTTAGTGTGTGTTCCTGGAGGGTTTTTTCCATCTCTGTATCCAAATATCTTGGAAAACATTTGCTGAATGAAGGTACCCAAACTCTCTCTAGTAAATCTTTTCATCCTATCCATTTCTACCCATCTGTGCCAATGACTCTGTGCTTCCTTCACTTCTCTTAGTTTCATGATCTCGCAGCACTTAATAGCCTACCTCTTCCAGTGAAATAGGTTCCAGGTGGTCCTGCCCAATTCTACTGTAGGAGGTAGATCAATTGAATGCTGAAGTCTCCAGCACTCACCGCCACCCCCCCCCCCTTCCAGGTTGAGTGCAGTTAGGGACACACTTCAGGATGAACGCTCTGGCTTCCCAAGTGACTTTGATGATGCATTCCAGAAGATCAGGAGAGATAACTCCTCATTCACTGAACTTTGACTTTTGGGAAAGAAGAAAAAGGGGGGTATCTGTAGATAAATTGCTGCTTTTTGCTCTTCTCTAAGGCTCTGTTCTCTTAAGTCTGATGCAATTGAATGACACGTTGGGATTCTCCAATATAAAACTGTGGCTGGCTTGATGACTGCTGTGGTCTAAATGTGTCTCTTCAAAATGTATTTGTTGGCCTCTAGCACCCAAAATGATAGTATTAAAAGAAAGAGGTGGGACCTTTGAGAGTGGCATAAATCATAAGGATGGGCTCTCATGAATGGGATTAATGCCTTATAAAGAGGTTCCAGAGAAATCTTTAGCCCTTATACTATGTGAGAACACAGTGAGAAGGCTCTAGGAATGAATCAGGAGGAAGGTCCTCTCTAAAAGGTGATCTTGATTTGGACTTCCAGCCTCCAGACTGTGAGACATAAGTATATGTTCCCAGCCTAAGGTGTTTTGTTATAGCTGCCTGAAGGGACTAAGACAACTATACATCACCTTTGTTTCTCATTCTTTCTTGTCTCATGTTGTTTCTTCTTCACTCTTGTTGCCATAGAATTATATCTCCTAATAAACCATTAACACCTAAGCCTCTCCTCAGAGATTGTTTTTTTACTTGTTTACTTTTTTACTTGTTTACCCAAGTAAAGAGGCCATCTGTCCAAATCAGTTTCCAAAATCCTATTCATCTCTACTCATTCTTAGAAAGTTAGAATGGAGAATACTTTCTATTTTAATGAGTAATAAAATGAGATCTATAAAAAAAGAAATGACTTGTTTAAAGTAAGTGGTGAGACTAACACTAGAACTCAAGGCCCCTAATTCCTACCTAGGAATAGGATCGTGGTAGTGGATTCCCCCCCTGACTTGTGGGTGGTTATTCTGTAAGTGAAAGCTCTCCAAAGTGGTGACTTCTTATTCTTAGATGGTCCCTGGGAAGGACAATTTGTCAATAATGTAGGCAAAATAGGACAAAAGATATTTTGTCCAGGGAAGTTCCATCGGTTTTTGATCAGGAAAACAGACACCACTCTGGATGGCAGTAAGAGTCTAAGAATGTGTCATACCCAGGGACTTTGGGAGCAATGCAAGATGAAATGGTATCTTCACTTTGTCAATTGGGCTTAACTGCTATCCTGGTTAAAAGCAAGGATCTGGACAAGACCTTTCGAAAGGCCCTTTAGAGCAAACAAGTGAGTCTTTGTGTCTGGCACCATCTGAGCTAATTCCTCTTTTTCCCAGGGATGAGACTAACAATTGTCAGTATGAGGGTTTATCTACATACTGTTGTCTGTTTCTAGGGTAAGAGAAGCAAAGAGAACAAGGAGCTTATAGAAATGCAGAACGGAAGGGAGCTTGGGATTCATACAGTTAACCATCATACTTTATGCAGATGAAGAAACCAGAGACCCAAAGGTCATGTGACCTGACCAGGGTCAGGCAGCTGATTGGGACAGATCTGGATTTTGAAATAGCCTAATTTTCTGACTGAGAAGGGTGATTTAAAAAAGAAATGAGTCTTCCAGAATATTGGACAGGGCAGGAATCAGAAAGTAGATTATTTCCCTTGCTTCTTCCCCAATCTGAAAACAGAAATGAAAGCTGCACTCCTTGGTCTTTCCCTCATGTACCTGCTTCCATCCTTATGCTGAATGTTTGAATGTTCTCTGGCTCAAATACCACATCTATTCTTCCTTCTCCTGATTCCTTCCTGAGTTATTGTGGGAAAAGAGTACTGAGGGAGGTGCTAAGGTGTTATAATATTGTCACCAGTGGGTCTGAGACCAGAGCCTCTTACTCACCTGGAAACTTTGGGCTCTTCTGGGTCTCTTGCTTTCTTATCTGTAAAGCAGGGGTAAGTATATCTAATTCATAGGTGGTAGAGAGGAAGACTTGAGATAATGTGTCTGAAAATGTCAGTTAGGGTCCCAGGCAAAACCCAGTTAAGATGACTGGAGAAAGGTTTACTAAAGGACTCTCTGAAGGTGTGGGCAGAGTTCAGAGAAATCGTATGGATAGAGCAGTATCTGGGCACTAGTACCAAGGAGGCTTGGGGTGGGTAGACCTACTCCAGCACCAAGGTAAAGGGGTTTGGGAGTAGTTGCCAGAGCCTGAAAGGAGAGACTCAGTTGTCTGTGAGAAGGCCTTGGATAGGAGCCCCTAGCCTTCAGTTAGAGGAGGCATCCAACCCAAGGTGACCCTGTAGAGAGGGAGCCAGGGAAATAAGCACCCTGACCTCCCTCCCTCTGATCTTCTGCCAGGGCTCTATTGGCTGAACCCAAGTGGGAGTTGGAGGCTATGGGAGCCTGCTGATGTAATCCATACAGGTCAGCCTTGCAGGGCAGATAGCAGGGTGGAGAAAGGCAGAGAGTAGATCTGTAGGGCAAATGGAAGCCATTTGGCAGAGAACGTGCTTATTAAACTGTGAAGTGTTTAACCTAGGGTAGTGGATTCTGTGCTGTGCCATCCAGAACCACCACAACTGAAGCTTGTGCTCCCCTGAAGCATCATTTCTGGCTGATTGCTGGCAGGTGATTTCCTCTCTAAGACTTGTCCTTAGGCCTTTTATCCCCAAAGTCATACCCCCTTCCCAAAGACAGCCCATATCTGTGACTGGTCTATATGAGGCATATAAGGATAAGTGAATTCTAGGTGACTCAGAAGGACCATCGCAGCTGCAGGGCTTCCTTACAGGATGGGCTGAGGTCTTTGTTGCAGCTGCGACAGGGTTCAACTTCTCCTCTGCCTGGGATTGCTCCCTCCTCTGTCCCCCTCCTGCATTGCTGTTGATCCTGAGAGTCTATCTCTGAATGCAGATCTTCAGTTCTGAGTCTGCTTCCTCAGGAACCTGATCTGAGACACATAGTATTGCACTCTTATTATTGACATGTAGATTTGGAGCAACTGCTGTCAGCCCAGCCACGCATGGCAGCTACTGCTGTAGAGGTTGTACAGGGTTGTCTGGGGCCATCCATCCATGTCAGCCACGTGGGGGCTGGAGCCCATTCTGCACAACTCTTCCTGAGCTGTTTGCCCTGCTGGGGTTGCCTTTTTCTAATTTACACGTCTCCATATGGGTTCTGCAGTCTTGGCCTTAGGCACTTAATTTTCAATGAAGTGTCCCAAAAGATGAGAGAGAAAGGAAGAACAAAATGTCTAGGATGAAGTTGTAATAACCTCTAGAAAATTAAGAACAGGTCATCTTTTCTTATAGATCTAAGAAGATGACAGTGAAGATGAGACAATCCTCAACAGGCCTTAAGGAATTTAGTTTGTGTTTGCACCCCAGTTGGTCTCACTCATCAGAGTGAGCTGGAGATGACTTACAGAAAGGGGTGGGATTTATATTTAATTATAAATGGGATTCTCTTGCAGAAGAGATTTTTTTCCCCTGAAAGTTAAAAGCCAACTATTCCTCTCCGTGGTCAGTGGGGAGGATTACTAAGAACACTATCTTTGACTCCTATTACGAGAAAATGAACTTGGGGAGGGAAGTGACATCCTCTATGCCTTGTACCTCTAGACTATAGCTCTAGCTCCCCAACTCCCAGTCCAGTGCTCTTATTATAAAACTGCATCAGACTTCGATCCCACTGAAGTATGTGCCCCTTACTGGAGGTGAAGTGCAGAGGAAAGGAAGCTAAGAAGGAGGAGAGGAGGTTTCCAGAAGACCCAGCTCATCCTCCTCTTGACAGTCCCAGATCACTGCTAGTGCATGTGCTTCCTTCCCTCCTTGGCTTCCACCACAGAGGCCACAGGGGCAGACAGAGCTGCACCTTTGATGTAGCTCCAGAGAAAGGCCGCTCTCCTTGACCAGTGACTGGAGTTCTACTTTATGTAGACATTTCCTTTCTTCCCTTTTCTTAAAACATCCCTGCAGGAGATAAACTAGTGTACATTTATAGTTTTGGCATGCCGAGAACACCCCACTAGCTCATCTCATAAATCCCAGCAAGCCTCCCTTCAAGCCTCCCTCCGGTAGCAAGTCATGGCCCATCCTGCCAGGCCTGGGGCAAAGCCAGCGTCACTGATGGGCCAGCCCAGGGCCATTGACACAGCCATCCTGCTCCCTCAGGACTGAGTGTCTCCTCCTCCTCCCTACCCTCTGAACTTGGAGTCACAGCATTCCCACAGGCTAGTCAACTATTACCTCCAAAGAAAATTTATATTCATTCTCTCTCCCTTTTCCCCACTCCACCCATAATTCCACCCTGCTTTGTCATTCAAAATTTACATTAAATGCAAGCTCTTTCTAGTCACTGGTTCAGAAGTCTCTGGCCAGGCTTATGCCTCCTCTCTCAAATCATAGTACTTAACATTTATAGACGAAAGCTTGTCGTCTTAGCCATGGGACTTGGGCAGATGTTTCCCGCATGCTAACTAGGTGTCTCTGCCTGCCTGGAAGCGGGATGGGAGTTCTGGGGTCCAGAGCAGGTGGAAGCACTGGAAGGCATCTCTGCTTTCTCCTTCTAGTCTCTGTTCTACCGTAGCGCTGGACTTCCTTTGAAGTTGTCTCTGGTCTTATCAAGTTGCAAGTTCAACCAACAGAGTCTGTTTCTCTGATTACGAAATATTTTCTTCTTTGGATGCTCTGCCTGGTCTCTCTTTCCCAGGTGTTCTTCTTCATGCTATCAAACCTGTCTCTTATTGCTCTGTTGATTCTGTTGCGCTACTTACCTCCTTATGCTCTCCCTCCTTCTGTCCCTTTCTGTCCCCTTTCAATTTCTCCAGCTCACAATGCAACAGATATACCTGAGTGTTATTGACAGAGTTACTTTAAAGTCCAGCCAGACATTTCTATGTCACAGAGAAGAATTTGAGACCTGGAGGGGTGAAGACTCTTGCTTATTGCCAATAGGTCTGTGTTGCAGAGGGTTCATTTTCAGATGTCCAAGTAGAAGCCCTGCTCCCCACACTTTCTATGATCTCCCATTGCCTCTCTTTTTCCCTTGCTTTCAGGAATTCATCTTTAATCTTTTTTTTTTTTTTTTCTCAAGCTTCCATCTTTGTCCTTTTTCGCTTCTCCCTGTATCTCAATCCTTGTGGGCCAGAAGTGGTAGAAGTCCTGGAGCTTAAGTAGGGGGGCTTTGTTCCAGAGCCAGGTTACATTTCCTGGATGAGATACCTACGCAGGTGCAGGTCCTGGGCTACTTTAAACATCCGAGAGCGTGAAGAGTGATGACATAAACTTGTCTGCCTGATACTTGAGTGGAGCAAATGCTGAAAAATATTTTCTGGTTAAAAGAGAAAACAGACATTTTGTTCCATTCGGAGCCTCCCAAGGAACACTTAACTGGAACCCTTTGCCTGGACAGGGTGGGGAGGTGGGGTGGGGGTAGCAAATCAGAGATTTTCATGATTCATTTTCTCTCTGGGAATGACACACGCCTGTCCCTCCCTCTTTCCTCTTAAGAAACAACATCTCAGTTTTGGATACTGCCTTCTAGCACAGCCTGTGCTCCTTCTCCAGAAGCTGAAGACAACAGCGTCGAGAGAGACACTTGCTGCCTGGGGGTGCAGGAAGTCAGCTCTGTGTTACAGAGGGTTCATTTGTAGTGATTCTGGGAACAGGGACAGGGCAGGGACAAGCTTCCCGAATGGCCAGAAGGTTCCAATGAGATATGAACCATCCTCCTCTGAGGGACTTGTGGATTTTGGATTTTCTGTCTTTGTCACGCTGGGCATTGGGCCTAATATGCTGTAGTCCCTTGCCCTTCAGATATTGAATGCCACCTTCCTTGGGAGTGAGGGTTGCAGCAAGCCCATTGGAGGTTAGTATCTCTGGAATTATTTTTGAGGGCTCTGTATTTTGGAGCAATTCCAGCCAGCAGGCAGGTTCCCTGAATGGTAAAATAGTCCTTCCATGTGGGGAAACTAGGTAAGCCTTGGAGTCTGTACAAGATCCAGGGAAAGCATTGCTTTTAGGTCACACCGACCTGCATTGGAATCCCTGATTTCTTTGTCAAATTGCTTCCTCTCTATGTGATCCTAGGCCAGCTAGTATAAGGCTCAGTTTCCTCATCTGTAACACAGGACTGGTAATATTGATCTCCTGGGGCTACTGAGAAGATCAAGAGGGGTATCATACATCCCTAAATTTATATCTGGCTCCCAGCAAGTGCTCCATATATTTCAAATTTGTCTCCCCCAATTCCACTTAAGCTCTGCTTATCCACAACACCTCTAAAAACAACATCTGAAATCCTACCAACTTGAACTCTCTAATAATTTTGTTTTCTGCCTTTGAAGAATTTTTTGGACAGAGAAACAGAACCATATCACAACCTTTAAGGACTCTTTCAGAGTGATGAGAATTTGCCTGGATTCTGCCCTGGTTCTTTGTTTTGCCCATGGAGACTCTGGGCAAGCCTTTTTTGATGTGTGGGTGGGTGGACTCTGCTTGCCTCTCCAGCTCTGCCATTCCTCATGCTTATTTCTAGTTGCTGACTTGGGTTTCTCTTGCAAGCTACTTAATCCAAAAAGAAAGATATTGGTTGAGGTTTGGTCTATAGCACCGAACAAATTGGAAAGTGGAAGCAGGTATTTTAAAGACTTTAAAGTATTCAACCCCAGCTCAGCCCCTTGAACAACTGCCAATGGAATTTTCTAGGTGGCTAGGCTATTTTGTATTAACTTGATATAACCCCAGACTACCAGGGAGTTGCCAATGTAGTAACGATGATAAGGCACAGACCCCTCCCTGGCTTCAACTCTTCCCAAATCCTTAACACAGTCGATTTTGCTACCTGACGTTTGCCTACTTTCCTCCCCTCTACCTCAGCCCCACTGGTTTCCGTGTAACTCTTCAGGTTTTGCTGACCTCCTCTCCCATAACCTGGAAATGTCCTCCTGTCCACTCCAGCTGACTCTTGCTCATTCTCCAGGTCTCAGCTTTGACCGTCCTCCCTTCAGAAAGTTTTCCTCATTCTTCAGCCCCCCAGATTCATCTGTACCAGCTCTCATTGCCTCCCCCATGATGCCATCACTTGCCATGAGTGTCATTTAAAGTCACCCCGCTTGAGTTTTACCTCCAGGATGGGGGCGGAGCTTGTCTTCATCATCCTAGTAACCCCAGTATACAACATAATGCTTAGGCGTTACAGGCATTTCTTGATTGGTTAATGAATGAATTTATATGAGAGGTTGATTTGCTGCAAGAACCCAAGGAGCACACCAGGCACCAGGCGATGCCTGATCATTGTCTGGCCAATGGGCATAGTGGGCAGGGAAAGAGCGCTCAGGTCAGAGACAGGGAGGTCGCTGTCCACGGGAAAGGCTTCTTCCCTGGCTGCAGAGCCATGAATAGGTGTGGGCTCCTCCATTCCTCTCACATTCCAATTTTTCGGAGTTTAAATCTGTGGACAACTCTGCCGAGATTCTTAAGATATTTCTGTGGGTCAGAGTACCAGCCCGAACAAGCCTTGCTACCATCACACTAAGTTTATCCTATAGCAGGTGCTGTTGGGTATTGGCAGAACTTGTTCTCCACCACAAGCTTGGGGTACATGTTCCAGCAGCTGATTTTGACCACATTCGTAGGGTCATGCTTCAGGGTGTTAACCCTCCTACTGATGTACAGCGACAGGTGGGTGGGTGATCTTAGCAGCAGCAGCCCCATGGACTAATCCGTAGTGCCCAGGACAGCTAACCATTCCATGCTTTCTACTTCACACCAGGGCAGGTGCCAGGTGGAGCCCTGAGCACTGAGGTAGCACAGAGGTCAAGGAAATATAAACAGAAGAGTAGTTGGACCCCTATCTGCAAAAAGGACAATCTGAAATAGGCAGAACATCTGGGACATTCTAGAAGATGTCTTTGTCATGCTCATAGGCTTCAAGTGTACTAGAGTGCTATTCGGCCTGAAACTAAGAATAAGAAATTTTCTCATTGTTGGTTACTTTTTCTTAGTTCTATGAAAACTGGCATGGTGATTGGTCTGTATGTTCTTTTCTTTTTTTCATTAAAATTTAGAAGATAAACACATGCAATTTGCAGCGACATGGATGGAATTAGAGGGGATCATACTCAGTGAAATAAGCCAGAAAGAAAGAGAAAAATATCGAATGGTTTCACTTATAACAGGACTATAGGGAGGCCGGGTGGGAGAGAGACAATCAGTGGGGGGGGAAGGGGGGAGGAAGGAGCCGGAGGGAGGGAAGGGAAAGGGC
>PVIJ01013253.1:0-45928 GCA_004024925.1 Scalopus aquaticus | reverse complement strand
GGGGGAGGGGGCTGGGACTGGTGGTCAGGAGTGTAGGTCTGGCACCCATCTGCCTCGGTTTGACCTAGCTGTGTGGCCTTGGGCAAGTCACTGAATCTGTTCTTCACTGTCCTCCTCTTAAAAATAGAAACAATAATAATAGCTCCCTACAGGATGACTGTGAGATTAGACAGTGAGTACTGATACAACACGTAGAAGATCACCACGCACCTGCCACGTGACATGCAGATTGGCCCTTATTTTTGTTTGCCAGGCAAGACTCTGTGCCAGGTCTTGGTGTTACAAGCAAGTGCTTCTCAAATCCCCCTGGGTAATATCATCACCCCCATTTCACTGGTGAGGAAACTGAGCCTTCGGGAAGCCAGATGCCTTGCCCGGGTCAGCAGGGTTGGTGACAGAGCCAGGTCCCTGGTCCATGTCTGTCCAGAGCCCCAAGGCCTAACGGCAGCCCGGTGCCCCCGCCGGCTCTCCCACAAGCCGCCACCTACACAAAAAGCTGCTGTTGTCAAGGTTAGGTGGGGGAAGTGGGGAGGGCACTTCTCCCTGGCTTGGGTGAGCGTGCGGTTTTCCTCCACATAATTCTGTGCATATAGCACGCACACAGGCAGAATAAGCACAGAAGGCCCAGGCTCATCCGCCGAGGCTTCCCGAGGAGCCCGTGTGCAGCTCTGTACATACACTCACAGCTGCCTGCACCATGCAGTCCCCAACCAGGGAGGGGCATCTCTTTAGATACAAAAGGGACTGCCCCCCACAAAGGAATTCCTCTGCTCACTCCACGCTGTCTGTAAAGGCCATAAACAATACCTGGAAAATTGTATGCGATTAGTCTTCCTTGCAAAGTGAAGGGGTATCCAGACATAGAAAAATGGTAATGTCCATTTTCTGAAGGCCTACTGTGTGCCAAGCACTTAATCCTTCCTCTAACCCAGGGAGCACTGAGCCTGGAAGCTGGTGCTTAGTAGACATTCCATAACTATCTTTGAATAAATGAGACAGGTACTAGCACTGTGCCCATTTTGGGGAAACCGAGGCTTGGAGCTGGTATAGTGATTTTCCCACAATTCTACCACTGAGCTGGGACCCAAACCCTGGTCTTCTCTGATTCCCCAGCCCCGGTGCCTTCTGCTGCAGCCCCTCATGGAGTGCGGGGAGGAAATGCAGTGCCCCTCTCTGGTCCAGCCCAGTGTGGTCTTTCCTGTTTGTGATGTTTAAAGGGGCCTCAGGACAGGCTGGGGCTGGCAGGACAGCCCGGCTGACAAACGGCCAGTCTATTTGCAAGACTGTACAACCTATGGGCCTCCCCGGTGGCGCAGTGGTTGAGCTCTGCGCTGTGGAGCTGTCGGCAGCAGCAATGCGAGTTCGACGCCCGGCCGGGGAGATTCCCACATGGCGCAGCAGACCTCTCCTGCCTCGCCCGCTGTTCCCCTCAGCAGTGTACTTCTGATCTGCCTGTTCTGCTCCCCACTCTGTCTCTGGTGAACCCTCTTGCCACCCCATGCCTCTGGCCTGTACCCCAGCTTGTATGTATAAATAAAATAAAATCTTTAAAAAAAAAAAGACTGTATAACCTAGAGATGGGCCCATCTGAGCGCTCACCTTCCTCCCTCTAAAGCCTTCCAAGGCTCCCCACTGCCTAAGGAGGAAGTCACCCTTCCAGCTTGTCCCCAAGTGACCCTCTAACCGGGTCTTCCCCAGCCCCCCTGACATGAGTTCATCCAGCTGATCTCCCTGTTCCTGAACTTAACCTTCAGGCCCCAGGATTCAGTTGTGTTAGCTGAACACAGCTGGCCCTGACCACTGCTCTGCCCTGCAGGCAGGCAACTTCTTTGTCTATGCTTGGGGGTTCAGGGGGGAGCCTGTGCTGCTCCCCTTTCTGGTGCCCCTCCTCAGAGCTCCTTGGTCCTCAATCCCTGACTCAACCCAGGCCCCCATCGACTTAGATCTCTCATTAGATTCGCTCGCAGGAGGGAGCAGCCTACCCTCAGTGCATGCGGGACTCATCCCTGTGCCTCCTCGATAGGGGAGGGTGTGGCCCAAGTTCAAGGACAGCACTAACCACAAAGAGGGAAAGAAGCAGGGATGAAATAGGGGAGCTGGACTCCAGAAACAGTCGTGGGTCATATCCCATTCCTTCCCCTTTTCAAGCTGAGTGGTGTCGAGAAAGTCACTTCTCTCTGACTCTCAGTTTCTTCATCTGTAAAAATGAGTATAGTACCTCAGGGGGCCGGGAATGCAATATGAAGCACCTTCTACTCTCCCCAGTACAGGGAGACTCATGTTTGTATTTCCCAGGTGCCTCCACACTAGGTACCATCTCCTGGGCTCCCTCGTCATTTCTAGAACGCCTCACATTTGTCCCTTCCTTTGCATGGGCCATACCTGTTCCCTGAAATGCTCTTTCCTACCTCTCTGCCTGGTTGGCTCTCCCTTATCATTCTGATCTCAGCTCATTTGTCAACTCCTTGACCACTCAATCCACAGTAGCCCCTCAATTCTTATCCTGTTACTTGGTTCATTTTCTTCCCAGCTCTTATCAGCAATGATCTCATTTAACCATGTGACTGGGGTTAACAAACGTCTAACCACTTGTTGCCTGTGTCCTCCCAGAAGGCAAAGTCCTGGCAGGATCTGCGCTGATGGCCACTGACCCCCGTGCCTGGGACAGTGCTGGGCATGGCTCAATGCACACTTGTTGGCCAAGCCCAGGACATGACCCCTGGAACTCGGGAGGGGGCTGGGATGTAAGCTGGGCTCTGGGCGGCTCATGGGGCCGCTGAGGACCCCTCTCCTGTCTCCCACAGAGTTCCTCCTGGCCTCCCATTTCCATCTGTGCCCCCTACAGACTGATGCTGTCCCCGCTCTGCCCTTGGCTGAGTCATCTCAGCGTCCCTAGCCCTGGCTCAGGGCCGGGCAGGAGGAGGAGTTGGGTAAATGTTTGTGGTGCTAAATTGGACCTGTCTCAAGCGCCTCACCGCCTCCACATCTGAGGAGCCCCAGGGAAGGGGCCAGCAAAGCGAGATGAAAGAAGGTGAGAAGCTGGTTTCAAAGTTGGCCCTTTCAGTGCAGATAAAAGCAGGAGGGAAGGAGCCCAAGGAGGGAAGAGGGAGAGACTGAGAGGGGGTGTGGAGAGTGATTGGAGAGGAGGGGAGCAGCAGACAGGGGCCCTGACCTGGGAGGTAAGGACTGGGCCCCTACTCTTGGTTATTAACTCCCCATGAGAAGGGGGGTGGTGCCCGGGGGCGGGGTGGAGAGCTGCCTTCCTTCTCTAGGCCTCAGTTTCCTGACAAACAGATTGGTCATATCGTCCTGGGAGCAGTCCAGGTCTAAGCCTGAGGTTGAGGGGGATGGTGAAAGGCTGTTCCCACAGCCAGGGTGGAAGGGCGGGGGCGAGCTCAGAGGCAGGGACTGGGTGTCTTTGGCAGTGAGAAGTGCCAAGGCAGCCTGGGCATTCCAAACTGGACAGATTCTGAGCTCCTCAGCCTGCCCTTGAGGCCTGTCAGCCTTCATTTGGCTGCCTCATCTCCCTCAGTCCAGTGTGACCACTGCAATCTGCTCTTCTCCAGTGTGTTTGCCACTCCTCTGCCTTCACACGTCCGCCCAAGCCGTTCCTCCACCTGCAATAGTCTTCCCTTCATATTCATACCTGTCCAGACCCAAGTACCCAGGTCCGTCCCATTCCTGCCTCCTCTAGGAAGTCTTTCCAGACCCCTGAGGATACCTCCCACTCCGGGACCCCATGGGCATCTAAGCAAGAAGACACCTTTGGGCCCTCAGCCAGACGCCAGGTCGGGTGGCACAGGATGCACACCGCACAACTTTGAGAGGTTATTCCCACAGACGGCGATGAGGCGGTTACCATCTGGAATCACTCAGCACAGGGCTAGGCACACAGTGGCTCAGGGGCTCAGGGACTAGAAGGGGTGATCTTAGGGAGGCAGCTCGGAGCACTGCAGTCTCCACCCACCCTGAGAAGACCATTCTCCCACCCCAAGCTCCCTGAATCAGTTTCTGCTCCGACCTGCCTTTCCTTCCTCCTAAATGACCTTCTTCCAGCCTGGCCCACAGTCAGGGGCTCCCCAGCCTGTGCAGCCCCCAAACCCTCCCAGGGACACTGACAGTGCCAGAGCACCCCCTCTTCCACTTGCCTTCCTCCCCTCCCCTCCCCCACCCTCTGTCAGTTTCTCTTTCTTTCCTTTTTTGACTTTCTCTCCAAGTCTCCACTTTCTGTTTCTACATTCCCAGGAAGTCTATCTAAATTACTCTTCTCGCCACTGCCTCTCCTTTCTCTCCAATCTCTTCCTCTCTTTTCTTGGTCTTTCTATATCTCTGAGAGTCTTTCTCTGCCTCTTAGCCTTCGTCTTAATACATTTCTTTCATTCACATATTCAGTGAGAGTCTATTCAGCGCCAGGGCTTATCTTTCAGTGCGAGAAACAAAATAATCAGAAAAATAGGTAGCATGTTAGAAGTGGTGAAGACTGATGAGGCCAAAGTGAAGTGGGGAAAGGATGTTGGCAGTGGGCTGGAGCTGATATTTTAGAAAGAGTGGTCCAGGGAGGCCTCGCTAAGAAGGTGACTCCTGAGCAAAGACCTGGAGGAAGTGAGAGGGCATGTTGAGGAGAGAACATTCTAGGCAGAAGGATCAAAAGTTGCAAAGGCATATTGGTGGGGCTGTGAGGGGCTGGTGTGATGAGTAGAGAGAACCAGGGAAAGGAGGGCAGAGTGAGGTGGTTCTGAGAGGTTCTGTAGGGGCTGATCTCATGGGAGGTGTGGGGTGCTGGGAGGGTCTTGGTTTCAGTCTGAGCCAGCTGGACACCTTGGGGGAGGGACTTAGAGAAGTGGGGGACAAGCATTAATTGACATTTGGAGGCTCTTTCTGGTGCTTTTTCAATCCCAGATTAGCCAGTGGGGAGGACAGAAGCAAGCAGACAAGCAAGCAGGCAACGGCAATAGTCCAGACAAGAGAAATGGTGGTCCAGACCCCGGTGGGCAGCGGGGGTGATGAGCCAGCAGAGTCCCATGCTTTTAAGACAGGCTTTGCTGATGGAGCGGAGGGAAGCGTGAGAGCGCCAGGAGTCAAGCCTGTCTCCAGCACTTTTAACCTGAGCGACAGCAAGGACAGAGAGGTCCTGTTCTATCTAGTGGAGATCGCGGGGAGCCGCTTAGAGGGAAAGGTGGGGTCCCAGAGAAGAGCTGGGGCGTCCTAGGCGCACAGATGGACTGGCGAGAGCACCTGGGTGGACGCCTGCTTCCTTCATCTCTGTCTCTGCGGCCATCTCCCGCCCCTCCCCCACACCATCTTCTCCTCTTCCCTCCCGCCCCGCCCCCTCCGCCCTCAGTCTGTCTGGGGGCGATGGCAGGACAGCAGGCAGCAGGCGTGGCCCCGGGCGGGGGTCTCACCGGACGGGCCGGTTGGCGGCGTCGGGGTCCCGCGCCGTCACCACGCCGACCAGGGCGCCCACCTGCGCGTCCTCCTGCACCTCCAGGAGGCCGGAGGGCGGCCGGAACTCGGGGGGCTCGTCCACGTCGGTCACGGCCACGCGCACGATCGCCTGGTCGCGGAACGTGCCCAGGTCAGCGAAGCGGGGGTCCACGAACTTGTTGAGCGCCTCCAAAACCACGGTGTGCACGGGCTGGGACTCGAAGTCCAGGCGCTGGAGGGAGGGAGGGGTTAGGTTAGCGCGCTGGGGTCTGCCCGGTCCAGGGTGGGCAGCCTGGCTCAGGGTCCCACTTTGACGCTGGCTGGCACACCTGGGCAGCACTGGACACCAGACCAGCCTCTGTGGTTACAGGTGGAGAAAAGTGAGTCCTGGCCGGGAGGTCTTGGCTAGGGACACACAGCCGGTGGGTGCCAACTGCTACTGACACCTGACTTCCCACCTCCTAGGGCTGTATGTTGGCACATTCCATCAATTAATTTACAAAGCACTTACTATGTGCCAGACCTTTATGTGTTAATTCATCTAATCTTACAACAGCCCTATGAGGCTTGATTATATCATTTTACACAAGGGGAACTGAGGTCCAGAAGGTCTATACCTTGCCCAAGGTCACTTAGCCATTTGGTGCCCCAAATCCTGGCTGTCCCCCCCAGGAAAGGGCCCTGGCTCTGCCGCAGGCTGGCTGTGTGTCTGGGGCAATCTGTTTAGCCTTTCTGGGCCTCAGTTGGAAGGTTAAACGAGACATTCCCTGGTCCAAAGGCGCTGGCAGCTGATGTGAGCTGAGCCTGAGAAGCCAGGCCGCCTTAGAGCTTTCCTGGGAGATCCGGCTAAACCCCTGCTGAGCTTTGCCTCTCAGCCGGAGTGCTAATGGGGGACCCTCTGATGAATGAGCCCCACAGCTGTGTGCTAGCCTGGCCTTCTAAAGACAATGCCTGAGAACAAAGAGGAGTGGCAAGTGTACCCTTCCTAGTGACCCGTCGGTGTGTAGGGACCCTTCCTCCAGCACCCCACCTTCTCCAGCAGCAGCACTGGCCACCTCCTTCCTCTGTCTTGTTTCCTGGGAAGTCAGGATGCAGGGAGCAGGCTGCAGTGGGGCCTGGGGCTGAGTGAGGGGCCCTGGAGTCAGGTCATCAGTTGGGGGGGGGTATGCTCCCTGAGCTGTGCGGCCTCCAGAGGCCCTGCAGGCCCCACTGAGCAGGCCAGAGGGCGCTGGGGAGGACAGGCAGCGCAGGGCTGAGGGCAAATGCTTGCAGCCCCACAGCGGAGTCTGGGACTGGGCTTGGGGCCTGATTTTGCTCTCTGCCATGCTGGGCCTCTCTGAGCTCCAGTCCCATCTGGGAAATGGGCTCAGCGTCCAGTGAGGGCAGATGGCTCAGAAGACTGAAGACCAACTAATGCTTCAAAGGGTGGATTCTGGAGCCAGACTGCTGGGCCCAAATCCCTGCTCTGTTTTGCCAGATGCATGACCTTGAACAAATGATTGAACTCTCGGGCCCTATTTTCTCACCTATAAATGGGGCATGACGGTTCCTCACAGGGCTGGTATAGGGGTGAGTGAGTCAGTCCTCAGAAAGCTGTCAAAGGTGCCTGAGACGTGGTAAGCACTTTAAATGTTAGCTTACATTTTTATATTTTGTGATAATCTAAGAAATGACTATACTTTGTAAATGATGTTATATTATCATCACTTGGGAAATAGCTGACGGACCAGGAGTTTTCTCTAGCCTCAACCCTTCGAAGCCCGGGAGAGTGAAGGGCTGTCAAGGACAGCTGTTTCTGTGGGTCCCAGAAGGCAGAACCCAGGCTGACAGGGGCAGGTCTAGGAAGACATATTCTGGCTGAATGGGAACGGGCAGGGAGTGTGTCCATGCCTGGCCAGTGCAGAGGGCCTGGCCCTCCAGCGGAGAGCAGGGTGGGATGGATAGTCTCAAAGGTCTGTGCAGCTCTGAGTTGCCAAGTTCATGGCTAATTCCCAGAAGATGGATTTTTGCTTATTGATTTGACCTATGTCTCCGTTCCCTCAGAAGCTGAGTTGTAGCTTTGGTTTCTGGCTCCCTCATTAGACCGAGGGTGAGGGGTGCTGTTAGAATCAGCAAGAAAAGACTCATGAGCCCTGGGTTCAAATCCCAACTCCACCCCTTACAGCTGTGATCTTGGGCAAACCCTTTTACCTCTCTGAGGCTGTTTTCTCACTTGTAGAAACGGGCATTGTGATGTCTCCTTTAGAAGGAAACAAGGATTAAATGAGCACAAATGGCCTGATATGAACTTGAAACACATCATGGTTTTGATTGCACAGATTCAAATCTGGAATAATCCTGACTTTGACAACTAGCTGTGCAACCCTGGACAAGTCACTTACCCTCTCTGTGCCACATTTTCTCATTTGTACAATGGGAATGATATGATCAGCTTTTCCCCCGTTGGTTCTGGGCCTCAAGAGAAATCTAATCCCCCAAGTAGAGTGGGGGTGGAGGATATTTGGCTGCTCAGAGGCCTCCCTGGCTCCGCCATCTCCCCTTGTCCCCCAACCTGCTTCTCCCATCCCTCCAGGGGCAGCCGCACCTTCTGCACTACGATGATGGCCTCTTGAGTGTCACTGTCTGTGGTGACCTTGAACACGTGGCCGCCACTTCCACTCTCCTCCTTGAGGTGGTAAGTCATGTCTGTGTTCTCGCCCACGTCTGAGTCCTCGGCCTTCACTCGTCCGACAGCCGTGCCAATGGGGGCCGACTCCTGAATGCTGAACTGGTACATCTCTGTGGGGAATATGGCTGTGAGCTCCTATCAGCTCTAGAGGAGGCGGGAGGGGCACCCAGATGGACTCCAGGAACTCCCAGCTAGGCCGGGAAGGGAGCCAGGAGAGGAGCATCCTCTGAAAATTTGAATTGCAGTGCAAAGAGGAGGGTCCAAATTGAGACCCTAAGTTCATTTGCTGATTGATTTAAAAAAGTGCCTGCAGTTCTGTGAGCCTCGGTTGCCCTGTCTGCCCCGGAAGAGGAACAACGCAGCAACCAAGGCTAAGGTTCTGGAGTCAGTTCTGGCTGTGGAGCCCTGAGCCTTGGTGTCCTCATCTGTAGAATGGGCACAGTAACAGTGCCTCCTCGCAGCGTTGCTATCATCACCATTAACATGGATGATTGTGTGTGTAAAGCGTTTGGGACAGTGCCCACCTAGCGCATGGTAAATGGACCAAATCAATAAATGGAACAATTGCATTAAAATGGTGGGGCTCCGTGCTGACTTTTCTGTTGCTGTGGATGTTAATCACATTGATTCCTTCATGTCCACGTATTTATTGAGCCCCTGTAATGTCCCAGATGCTGTTCTGGGTGCTGGGGTTATAATAACAAGCAAAACAGACCCAAATTGCAGCTCACACAATGCTTTCCTCTTAATGGAAAGAGAAAGACAGTAAGCAGTCACATTTTCAAACAGGCGGTGTGTCAAACGGTGCTGGGTAATTTGGTGGAAAAAAAAAACGCTGGTAATGGGAAGAGAGCGCTGACGAGGTGTGTTTGGGACTTTAAACAGGGTGATCAGAGGGCTTGCTGCGAAGGTGACATTTTTGCAAATGTCTGAGGAAGGTGAGGGAGTGAGCCAAATAGATATTTGGAAAGAGCATTCCAGACAGAGGGAGCAGCAGGTGCAAAGGCCCTGAGGTGAGTGCAATGCTTGGCATGTTTGAAGAATGGCAAGATGGCCACAGTAGCTGAGGGGAGAAGCATCGGGGAAACCAGAAGGGTTGAGATCAGATGGGACAAAAATAGTGCCCTGTTCTCCCAGAGTCAAAGTCAAGGTGATTTGCTAAAGGATAGGCCAGCAGGGGCTGTGGAGATGAGGATGTATCTCTTGGGGTACCCAAGGTCTGGAAACCCTTTGTGTGGAGTGACTGACTCACTGATGCCATCTCACACAGCAGCCAGGGGCTGATTCAAAACTGCAAGGTCCCCTGCTTTAACACCTTCCGTAGCTCCCCACTGCCCTGGGGACGGAGTTATACAAGTTGTACGAGATGCTTGCTGCCTGGCCCCTGTGACTCCTGAGGCCTAATTCCCTGCCCCCCACCCTCACCCCCGACTCTAGCTTCAGCCTCCATGAAGTTCTGTGGTTGCTCTGTTTCACTTTCAGGCATTCCCTAGTCCTTCTCTTTATTCTGCCCTCTGCCTTTGTGTCTCCAATTTCCATTCTTGCTTTGCTCTCACCAACATTATCTCCTCCAGGGAACTGTCCAGACCTCAGGCTCTGCTCCTGTACACCCAGGGACCCCGAGCTTAGCACATTGTAAAAATTACTGCAGTTCCTATCATTTTCCTGTTATTCTCCATCCCCACCCCACCCCACATCTCTCCTTCCTCCCTCTTTGCCTGCCTCCTGGATAATATTCATATTATCTTTTTCATCAGCATTCTCAGTACCTGGCAGAATATCAAACTGTCACTGAAATGAAATGTGTGAGTGATCAGTGAGCAAATGAATGAAAAGCAGAATGTTACGCTCACCAAGTTAACATAAATTAAGGATTCTGACAATACCAAGTGTTGGCAATGATATGGTACACACACACACATTTCTTCATTGGGGAAACCAACTTGGCTTGAGTTAGTAAAGTTGAAGGTGAGTACAGCAGGTCCTCAAATAATATCATTTCAATGTCATTTTGTTAAAATGTTGATGAGGAAAAAAATCTCAGTTGACGTCAAACATATTATTTGAGGACCTGTTTTCACTTAAAGGCATGGTTTCCAAGAACCTACGGATGATAAGTGAGGACTTACTGCATATTCTACTCTGTATTTTACTGTTCTACTCCTCTGTATACACACTTGAGAAATATGTGCAAAAGGGCACAAGGACATGAGATGTGCCACAACCTTCAAAGTGGTATCCTCTAAATAGCCTCCAATGCCCATCAACAGTAGAATAAACCATGGAGTATTATATAGCAATGAAAATGAATAAAATATAACTACCAGCAACAACATATGAGCTGATAAACATAATTTTGAGAGACAAAAAAGCAAGACACAAATAGCCTGTATTCTGATTTTACATGTATTCTCTGATTCTATTAAGAGAAGGTGAAATTAAACTGCAATGTTAGGTGAGGCATTCATAGGCGAATTGACCCTGAAGAAAGACAATGAGATGATGATCACAAAAGCAGGTAGATGGTGGTTACCTCTGGAGGGAGGGATGGGGGGAGAAGTAACACTCAGAGAAGGGCACGTGGGTGCTTCTGGGGCCCTGGGGTATTCACAGGAATGCCTGCTTTATACTGTTTGTTGAACTGGACGTTTATATTTATACCCTTCTGTTTGGGTGCTATATGTCCCAATAAAGAAATGTTAACAATAAATAAAGGAAAATAGAATGAATGAGAAGCAAGATACCCCACCAAATAGGGCCCCTTCCTGGGGTCCTGGCCCTTTCTTCTCTGCTCTGCCCCAGTCCTTCCAGCTCAGAGGTGACATACATCCTGGCACCTGTGGGCAGAAGACTGGTGGTCCCCACCCCTCTCCCTGCTGCTTTTAAGCTCTGCCGTCAATGGGTGGGGCTGGGCCGGCAGAGCGGGTGATGCACTGGCTTCTGTGCCAGGCTCCACGGTGACGTGGAACTGGATGGGGGCTCTGCCCACCCCACTGTGCGACTGGGGAATGAGCTCTCAGCTCAGGGATTGGATCCCTTATCTCCCGGGGGTCAGTCCCCTGTGGCGGGGCCTAATGTGAGAGCAGCGGACCTCGAGTAATGACTCGCCCGATAGGAATCAGCCCAGCTCCCTGCAGCATTTCGTCTCTGCCAGCTCCCTTGCCTTCCCAGGTGCCGCTCTTGGCCTGAGCCTGGAACAGAGGGGCTGGAGGGGCTGGAGGGGCTGATGGGCAGGTGGGGCTGGACTAGAGAGCCCCTATCCCCTGGGGCTCTCCCCAGGAGAGGCAGAGAAGGGAAAGAGCGAATTCAGACTTTGGCCCTCCAGGCTCAGAGGAGGAGGGACAGGCCCATCACCCTGACCTCAGCCTTTCTATGCACGATTATGGGTGCCCTCAGCCTGGCACACCTGTGACCTGTCTATATCATTTGCCTCTCCCCCACTTCCTTTTGCAAGCGTGGGCGTGGGGCAGATAAGGGTGTACGCAGGGGCCAGTGAGGGGTCTGGTGGGAGGACAGTGAGGCTCAGACAGGGCAGGAGGCAAGGTGAGGGGCAGGAAGGGAACTGTGTTATTGGAGGTATGGAAAATCAGACAGCCCTGGGGTTTCCTCTGTGAAAAGCATGATTGCGGGGAGCGGAAGGGGGTGGGTGACTTGGGTGGATAGACAGACGAGACAGATGGGAGTCCCTCTTTTGGTGGAAAGCTGAAAGGGAAGCTTGGGGTCCCTGGACGGCTAGGAAGGACGAACAGCACACACCCCCCATTGCCTGCCCCTCCCCGCCCATGGGAGCCCAGCGTGGGGGTGCTGGTGCTGCTGGGTGGCTTGGGCGGCATGGACAGACACACAGATGCGATCCCCTCCCTCCGGTAATGGGGGGCCTCACTCACTCTGCGGGAAGCGGGGCGGGTTGTCATTGACATCGGTGACCACGATGGTGACGGTGGTGGAGCCTGAGAGGCCGCCCAGCTGACCTGCCATGTCCGTGGCCTGGATCACCACCTCGTAGCGCTCCTGGCTCTCGCGGTCAAGGTCGGGCACCGCAGTCCGGATCACGCCTGCGGGGTGGGAGGGTGAGGCCGGGGGTGCCCTTGCCGGCTGCATGGAGGCCCCGCCCCGGGCAGAGGCTGGGCCATCCCAGGCCAGAGGGGAGCGGCGACGTGGGAGATGCAGATAGGACCACAGTGTGGGCGCAGGGGCTCAGCAGCACCCCACATTCACTCATACGGATGTGCCCTCACAGTACACTCACACACAACAACCATCACATTCATGCACAGTACACTTGTACACCTCTCGCACAAATTTATCAACAGGCATACTTGCACAAATTTATCAACACACTGACATGCACACTTGCACACTTCCACAAATGTGTCAACACACTAATATGCACACTTACAACTTGCACAAATTTATCAACACACTAACACTTGCACACTTTCGCAAATTTATCGACACACTAACATGCACTCGCACACTGTCACAAATTTATCAACACACTAACACATGCATACTTTCACAAATTTCTTCACACACTAACACACACCCATCTTCAACACACACACTCTCGTGCACACATACTTAGAAACACACTCACAAACACGCGCACACGAGTGTGAGCCTACTCACACACTTGCAAGGCTAAAGCAACTGAACGGACTATTTAACTAAAAAGAGGCCAAGGGGCTAGATTTGGCTACTCTTTGATCCCTGGGCAACTGGTCCCACTCTCGGGGCCTCTGTCTCCCCATGAGAGGGTGAGCCCAATGTTCTGTGGGTGAGCTGGGCCTGGCCCGACTGGTTTCTGACACGACAGCAGCCCACAGTGGCCCAGGTGCCCACAGCGGGGCACAGAGCAGCAACTGGTGAGTGTTTAGCAGATCTAGTGGACACTGGACATGCACTCACACTCTACCCACTCACGCTGGCACCATGCTCATCCGTCCACACACACTAGCCATGTGTGCTGATGTGCTACATACATACGGACACATGGGGGTCTCACACACATGCACACTCATAGCTACCATCACACCCTGGTCCTCACACCCCCCTCTTTGATTAGGTGACCCCCCACCCCCCAATCCCCCAGAGACTGAGAGTCTCTGTCCAGGTACCAGCTGATTGCTGATCAGACAGTCCTTCAAGCTGTTAATGGAAGCGGGGGGAGGGGCAGCAGGAATGGGGGGGACTGCAAGATTAATTCTGCTGAGGGGAAGGCTGCTTCTGGTCTCCCTGCCAGTGGGCAGCCAGGCCGGAGGGGAGTTGATGAGGCATCCCGAACTCCCCCCCCCCCACTCCACCTGCCGAGGACCAGGTGGTGACAGGTGGTGCCCAGGGCCTGAGCGCCAGGTGGAGTCATGCACCAGCAGCCCCATGATGCGCCCCATAAAATCCAATCACTGACTCCTGATGTCCCCAAACAGCCCCCAGATTCCAATAAGGGCAACGGAATGGGAGGAGAGAGTGCAGTGTGCGCATGCGAGTGCAGCGGGGGGGGCAGGGCATGGTAACTAGGAGCTGGCCCTGCTTTTGTGGGACCACATGGCAGCAGGGAATGCGGGGTCTCTCTGACCGAGGATCAAGCAGACCCTATCAGCAGCCTCTGCAGCCCTCCCTGGGCTTCCTGCTCACCCCTCCTCCGCCAGGACGCATCTTCTCAAGGACAAGGGATCTTGGAGCAGAGGAACCCAGGAGCCCAGATCTGCCATATTTTGGCCCAACGATCTCGAGCAAGTCCCATCACTTCTCTGTAAACTGGGACAACGACTTCACCTCCCGGAAGGACAAGATCACTTGACTTTAGCACCATGGACATTTCAAATAGGACAATTCTACCTGCAACACCAGTAACAGCACCCTCTCCCTGCCAGCTCCAGTTCCAAAAATGTCTCCAGACATTGTCAAATGGCCCCTGGAGGCAAAATCAGTCCCACTTGCTAGGGGCTGAGCATCGTGCTGTCACATGACCCGGGGCGCTCACTGAGTGGGGGCTGGTGATGGGGTCTGGGGCCACGTGCATCCAAGAGCTCGTGCAGCACCAGCTCAGCGACCCCCACTGAGCGGGGCGTGGAATAGGGGTCTTGCTGGGTCCACCCTGGGGTTGAGAAGCCAGGTTCACGCGGCTGGCCTCCTTGCTGCCCCTGCCATTCCAGCTCTGCAGGACTGGGGACACTGAACTCTCACTTGGGCGCTGCTCATGAAGTCTGCACAGTGTGCGAGCGGGTGCCATCTCTGGCAGCCAGGAGGTAGGCTCCCAGAGACCATGCTGTCTCTGAACCCTGCCCCTGTCATACCCAGTGACAGGTTGCTATGGTGATAGGTCCCAATGAACCCTGCCTCTCTGCATGCACGCCCGCGGGTCATCCCCTTCCGCACAGACTTGGCCTTGTTAGCTCTAATCATTATTGTCATATGCACGGGCTTGCTTTGGCCAATGGGACATCAGCAAGTGTGACAAAAGCAGAAGCTTGACCAGCTCTTGTGACCTGGGACCTGTCCTCCTGGAACCCCGAGATGTACTGTGAAGAAGCCTGGGAAGACAGGCTACCCAGCAGAGGCTCAGCCACACCAGCTGTCCCAGCTGAGTCAGCCCCCACACTCTGCCAGCTTGACTGTTGTTCCGTGAGTGACCCCAGCAAAAGAGAAGTCCATCCCACCCACAGAGTTGTGACAAAGAGTAAGCTGTTGTAAGCCACGGTGTTTGGGGGCAGCCGGTTAGAGAGCAGTAGACAGCAGACAGGGAAATGGCAGCCAGGGCCACTTCCTTTGCTGGGCTCACTCAAGCCGCTGCAGTTAACCGGAGGGCCCCTGGCTGGACGGTCCACGCGGGCCTCATGCACACAGCGGGCAGCTGAAGCTGGCGGTGGGCTGGAGCTTCTCAGCTGCGTGAGCTGGGCCGGATTCCTGATTGGGGGGCCTCGGGACCTTGTTCCAGGACAGAGGAGCGAAACCTGCAGGTCTCAGCTGGGGATCACGTCTCCCACATCCTGCTGGCCACAGCTGGGGCCCGGCCCTCCCAGATTCAGGGGCTGGGGAGACGCCGCCTCCTGGCGGGAGTGGCTGTCACTTTAGGAAGAGCCCAGGGATGGGAGGGTGGTCAGCAGTTCTGCTAGCTGCTCTGTCCCACTCCCCCTTTAGCCCCCATGCTGGGAGAAGCATCCTGGAGGCTGGTGCAATCTAGGGGGGTCTACGGGAGAAATCCCAAATCAGTCAATGAAGTTCTTGAAACCTTCTGGCTCCACAAATTCATTCACTCATTTGATAGATCCTTACTGAGGGCCTACTATGTGCTGGGGTTAGAGTCAGATATAAGGGGTCGTGCAAAAGGGAGGGACTTTGGAGTGAGAAAGATACCACTCAAGTCCTCTTTCCACTATTTATATGCTACCTGACCGTGGGCAAATTCATGAGTCTCTCTTGAGCCTCAGTTTCTCACTCCGTAAAATGGGGATGCCTGTTGGTAAGAGCTGTTGGCGCTTCTGGCAGCAGGTTTCACATTTTGCAGAGGCTGTGCTAATACCCCTCCTCAAGTCCTGGCCGGGCATCCCATAAATAAGCTCCACAGGGACTCTGGTCTTGTTCATCATCTAAGTTCTAGGGTCTGGCACATAGCAGGTGGTCAAGAAACATTCTGACTGCCAGGCTCTCTCACAGCCTGGGGGTAGCCGTCGAATCGTTTCTGGCATCTCTTTTGGAACAAAAGCCCCATGAGGGCAGAAGCCAGATCTAGTTCACCACCTTGCCCCTGGGACCCAGCATTTAGAACATGCTCATCAAATGTCAGCTGCATTTCCTCCCAGGAAAACACACACCTCTGACCCAACAGAAAACCATTAGTTGATATCTTGAGACCTCTCAAAGAGCCCTTCTGTTTTGCGGACTTGGGGGGCGGGGGCTGGTAATTAGAACCTGGCCACGGCTCCCGGCAGCCTCGTTTCACCCATCCTCCTCAGTTCCAGCTGTTGTCCTCACCACCCTGCTGTCCCCTGCAAATGCTGCAGAAGGGGCCCTGGGGCCCGAGTGACGCCTCATTAGCCGGCAAATGCCATCCCTGTCCCACTGTGGGGGGCTTGCTGGCAGGCCTGGCCTTTAAAACACACAAGTTAATTCCTCCTCTGGCACTGGGCCTCGTGGCGCCCCGCCTCCTCCCTTCCTCACACCTTCCTCTCAGGCCCCGTTCCGGCTCTGCTCCCTGCTATCTGCACAGTGAGAACAGACTGTACCTCGCAGCGGCTGCTAAATATAGCCCCGCAGCAGCGGAATATTCCTGGCTGGGGAAATGGAGCTGGGGCTGGCGGCGGCCCCCAGGTGCTCCGCAGTGGGGCTGAGGCGAGGGGGCAGTTCTGGTCCTTCCTGGGAAATGTCATCCCAGACACTTCAGACTTTGGATGTTGAGGGATCCTGGAACAAGGACCCCGTTTGCACCTGCCTGGCCTGGTACCCACTTTCTGGCTCATTGAGAACCATTCCTCCTGGGCTCCGCAGCCCCCACCTACCACCCCTCTCGACCTCTGTGGTGAGGGATGCTCTTGTAGTTTGAGCCTTTATCTTTTCACCCCTGCCACCTCCCAGACTCAGCTCTGGCCCTTCCCTTATTTCTGTGTTCTAGCTCTTGCTCTCTTCTTGAAAGCTGATCTCTCAGGGTCCTCACTTCTGCAGACTGAAAGGATAAAGGCGTCATCATCTTCCCTTTGGTTTCCATTTATGCGCAGGCATCACTGTTCACTAGGCCTGATGTTCCCTCCTGGACACGGGGGGACTCACACCCTCACTTCACTCAGGCCTAAGGCCACCCCCCCAGGGAGTCCTGTCCTAATTTCTTCATCTAAATCTGTCTCCTTTCTTATCCTGCTTGATGTTTCTTCCTAGCACGCATTGCCATTGGGCATTATGTTGTATGCTCATATGCATATCTTCTGTATTCCTTACTTGAATAAAAGTTCCATGAGGTAGGGTCTTGGTTTTGCCTACCACTGCCTAGAACAGAGCCAGACACATAGTAGGCACTCAATGAAGAGTTGCTGAATGAATAAGGGAGCTCTCCCATTGAGGCCTCACAATGATCATGTGAAATGGGGATTATTATTCCCCTGGTGTACCCGGGGAAACCAAAGCTTAAAGATTCCCTAACCATTTTCAGAGTCCCAGGCCTGTATTTCAGATGGCCTGCAGGATGTTCTAGGTGTTTCTCCTCTTCTCTCATCTTAAATCCAACATGAATAAAATGGATCTAGCTCTGCATCAGATCCCAGGACATTTGTTCATTCCTCTGCTCCTAGATAGTTTCTTAATTCCCAGTCCTGTTTCTATAGGTGGTGCCCCCTTCTCAGCTCAGGCCCCTGGTCTAGGAGCCCCCAGATTTCTGCCACAATCTAGTCCTGTGCATTCATCCAGGTCCCCAAGGTTTGCCCTTTGTGGGTCTCACTGTCATCCCTCACTCCCCCTCCTCAGCATCTCAGTAAGTCTCACTACCAACCCTATTTCATCTGAAGCCGCTAATTGGATGAGGCAGGCTAAGGAGTCTGGACAGGTGCCAACATAGGGTGCAGGCTTTGGTTTTTGTCCTTTAGGGCTCTCTGCTGGGCACCCCAAGGTCCCGACTCTCCCTGAATTCACTTCCTGCCTCTGAGCCATGCTCTACAGCAGTAGCCCGAGGGATCTTGTTAAAATGAAAACCTGAGCATGTCACTTCCCTGCTTAAAAGTCATCAATGAACCCACAATGTTGGTGAGGAGGAGGGGAAGGGCTCTCTTGTAGGAGACTCTCGGGAGTGTAATCTGGTACATTTCGGCGTTATCTATCCAGGTTCCAAATGCACGTGCTCTTTGACCCAGCTTTTCTACTTCCCGAAAATTATCCTGCAGTTATACCCACAAAAGCACAAATGACATATGTATGAGGTTATTCACTGTTGCATTGTTTGTTGTAGCCAAAGATGGGAAACAGCGTCAGTGGCCATCAATAGGGGACTGGAGAGACAAATTTTAGTGTATCCCTAACAGCTGTTAAATAAGAAGAGGAGGAAGCTCTTTATGTACTGATATGGAATAATCAACGAGATGTATTGTTAAGTGAAAAAGGCGAGCAGTGTGTACAATGTGTTTATAGCTGCCATTTGTGTAAAGAAAGAAAACAAATACATGTACCTATTTTCTTGTACATACATAGAATAGCTCGGGAAAGACACACAAGAAAATTACATTGGTTGCCTTGGGGATACAGACTGGGTAGCCGGGAGACTCGATGGGGTGAAGAATTTCCATTAAACATCCATTTGGACTTTCTGAATTTTGAACCTTAAAATGTAAACTCTATTTAAAAAACTTAATATTTTTCAAGTGAATGAGTCCAAGATTTCATGGAATATATACACCAAGAGGCTACCTTTGGCGTTGCAATTACTACTAGGCAAGGGAGTGACAAGCCCTTTCTTTCCTGCTTTCTTATTTCTTTCTTATTTCTCTAATGTTTGAGTGTTTTCTAAAACATATTACTTTTGCAAGGAGAAAAAATAATGCAGATATTTTGTGAAAGAGGATACAATAACTGCATCCTCAGCCCCTTCCCCGAATAAAAACAAAACAAACACACAAATGAAAACCTCACCCTCAATCCATCTCCCCCCCACCCCCACCGTGACCTTAGAATGAAATCCTGGTTTACACCTGGCTCAGTTGGGCAGCCTCTCAGCGTCACCTCAGCGCACTGGCTCCCCAATCCTGAGTTGCTTACAATTCCCCGCATGCCTCAGGCTGTTCTCTCCCTCCCAGTTTTTGCGGGCACCGTGCCCTCTCCCTGCAATGCCCTTCTCTGAATCTTGGTCAGCTCAACACCTTTTTCTTCTTTGGAGATCTGAGGCTTCTCCTCCAAGAGCCTTGCGTCCCAGTTGGGGGTCTGGAGGCCTGTCCCCTGCGCCCAGGAAACAGTCAGCCCCAGAGGTGCTGGATAAAGTCAGCTTCCGGCTGCTCACCCCTCACCTTCTCTCCCGTTGCCCCTACTCCAGCGCACGCCCTGGGATGAGAGCACCGCCCTTGCCATCAGCCACTCCCAGCTGTGCAACTTCCAGCGAGTCACTTCACCTCTCTGAGCCTCGGTCTCCTCTGCCCTGCCACTCCCGAAAAGCCGCTCAGAAGCTTAGCCAGGTCCAGAGCGGACGAGCTGGGGCGCTGCCCCATTGCTTGCTGGCAGTGGGAAGGGCAGGCGGCGAAGGAGCCGTTCTTCGTTAATGGACCCCGTCTTTCCATCAGATCTTTAACAACTGCCACTGGAACCGAGCTTTCCCGACTGCGCAAAGGTGCCCTTCACCAGCCGACCCGCAGACACTTAGAGCCGACCCCGTAAGGGCTGCGGACACGCCTGTCTCAGTTTAGCTCCAAGGAGAGGAGCCATTTAGTTCAGGCCTGCGAGGTCCTTCAGAGACCCCGCAGGGGCCGTGTCCTGCCTTGTTTTTCTCCTGGTCTTGCAGGCATCTCCCACCCCATTCTTTTCTCTTGCTCAGTCCTCCCCTCTTCCTGCCTGGCTGCCCCATCGCTGGGGTTTCCTGGGGCTGGCAAGGAACCTAGGGGTGTCCTTGCCCCTACCCAGCGCAGTTGGGTTAGAAGGCGGAGAGCTGACGTCAGGTTGGGGGTCTGTGCCCAGACGTGGGGCCGTGCCCCTCAGCGCCTTCTCCCTAGGCCCTGCCCCATTTGTGCCCCAGCCTGCTTCCAGGCCGGCTCCTGGCCCTTCCCTTCCATCTCGGATGGCCACTTACCTGTCTTGGGGTCCACGGTGAAGTGGTGCTCGCCGTCCAGCACGCTGTACACCAGCCGAGCGCTGCTGCCGTACGTGGGGTCGTCCGCGTCCGAGGCCATCACCTGCATCACGGATGTGCCTGGGCCCGGGGGACCAAGCGGGACAGGGTCAGGGCCGCTGGCTCCTCCCCTGCCCACAGAGTCCCTGCCGATTCCCGACCCGGCGCCTGGGCAGTGGTGCCAGAGACCTGCCGTGGGGACTGGGTTCAGACTTCTGGGGCGGCCTCACAGGGGAGGCAGCCTCTCCAGACCTGCTGCCTTTGCAGCAAAGTGGGGGATAATCCCGGCGCTTGCGCAGGGCAGACAGGGGCTCAGAGCACTCTTTCGGTGGGGGGGTGGCATCGGGTAGGGGGGGTGGCAGCTAGTGCCTTCAGCTGTCAAGGTCATCGCCGAGTGAGCCAGGATGGAACCAGGCCCCTGGCGCCCAAAGCAGTCTTCCCACCCCTCCTACTACTGCCCCCCTTCCTTGGCCCCCCTTGCACTATGGCAGGAACGATGGGGACAGCCCAGGACAGGCAAGTTCACTGGGGACTCAGGCCAGTGTGTCAGCCCCAGGCAGGAGGGCGGCCCCACTGGCTTCCCCGGGAGAGGTAGTGGTCCTGCACCCAGCTGCCGCCTCGCCCCTCCCCCAGGTGCCCAGACAGTCCCACCCCGACACACACATGCTTTTCCACATGCATGGCACGTTTGCTTCTGGGGAGAGTATAAATTGGATAAAAGTCCATCAAACAGTGGCAATTAAGTTATTGATTTTCGACGCTGCCTCATTAAACCAGGAGCTTCTCCCGGCCTGTCCCAGAGATGGCTCTAATTTGACATCATGTTCAATTTGACCGAAGCAGCGTTTGGGACGTGAAGCTGGACAGGATGGGGGTGAAGCTAGGGTTGGGGGAAGGGTTGGATGGAGGGGGAGGTAAGGCCGTCTGGCCCAGGTGAACCTTTGAAGGAAGGGGGTGGGGTTGAGGTTTCCACTCCCGAGGAGGAGTCTGGGGAAGCTCAAGATAGAATCCAAGGGGGATGAGACTCAGACTTAACTTCAGAAAGAGGCCCTCTTCTGGGGCCCTGCTGGTGAGGGATGGGGCCCAGGCCTCCTGGGTTCCGGGTGGGCTCCTCCTGGGGCCGGGCTGGGCTCTCAGGGATGGCAGAATGGCCTGCTGGGAGGTGAGGCCAGTTCACCGGCTGGCTAATGAGCGAGGCTCTGAAGTGCTACTGCAGCAATTCTGCTAAGCCCAGCCCACCACCGCTTCTCCCGCCTCCAGCCCAGGGCCCTCGATCATTCCAGACAGACACATGTATTTATTTTTCACTCTTTTGCATTTCTCATTTCCCTCTCCATGCCCCCCTCCCAGCCTGAGCTCCTGAACCGGCCCTGCAATGCGCTTCTCTCTTTGGCAGCTCCACCACCATGCCAACCATGTCAGAGCTGCCTGACGATGCTGGGGCAGTGGTTTGGGCAAGCTCCCTCCCTTCTGGTGCTTGGTGCGCAGAGGTCTCCTACTCCGGGCTAAAGGCACCATCCCAGGTGCTTCCTATATACAGAACTAGGAGAAAAGAATTAAGTCCTAGATTGGCTTCACCAGCTCCTTGAACCCATCATGTCTAATCCTTGTAGCACCTCTGAGAGTGGGTCCCTCTAAATTACAGGTGAAGAAACAGTTCCGAGAGGGGCAAATACTTGAGCGAGGGCACAGAGTGAGGAAGTGTGGGACTTGAACTCAGAACTCGCTGAGGCCAAGCCCCTTCTGGGCTCCTGGCTGAGCAGAGCTCACTGACTATGGGGGTGGCAGCCCGGTGTACTGGGCCTGCACTGATGACTCTGCCACATGTGAGCTGTTTGACCTTGGGTGTTCCAGTACCTCTTTGTGCCTCAATTTTCTCATTTGTGGAATAAGGGTGATAGGACTATCTAGGATCATTTTGAGAATTCAAATAGATTTCCATATTCAGCACCAAGGGCAGTGCCTGGCCCATGCTAAGAACTCAATAAATGCAGGCTGTTGACGTTTCAGGAGGCACCGCGTGCCAGTGTACAATAGCACAATCATGCCTCCCTCACAGACGTACTGAAATGGGAGAAGAAACATAATGCATTAGGCTCATGGTGGGTGCTCAATAAATAGTGGCTGTTGTAACTGTCAGGAGAGAGGGTCTCATTGTCACACCCCTCTCCGTATTCCCCCTACCCCACCCCTTAGGCAAGGTACATGCTGGGCTAAGTGACTCCCCAGGGACATGGCTGAGCTCTCTCTCTCTCTCCTTCCCTTGCTCCCTCCCTCCCTGGCTGCATCCCAGGGACTCCCTCGGGGATGATGGAATCATTTCCCCAATCCGGGATTCTTTATTGCAGCCATTACAGTTAATGCCCACACGTGGGGATGGTGAAGGGTCAGTGATTCACCACTGCCTCTCCAGGCCTTGCAGACTCCCACCTTCCTCACAAGGCAGCTGCTCTCCAGAATGGGCAGGGGAAAAGGGTGCCAGACTTTTGGCTGCTGTGGGATCACCTTGGGGTCACCCCCGCCCCAGGTCTAGCAATTTGCACTTTACAGCACATCTTCATGCCATTCTCAAGCCAGCGCTATGATGTAGGTGCAGTGGTGCACTGGTGGGCTGTCAGCTCGGGGGGGGGGGGGGGGAGGAATGCCCTGTCTTGTGGTGTTTACCGATTTACGTGGTATAAATACTCCCACCATGGCCAATTTCAAGTTACCAGTGTGGGATCAAGTGGCTTATGAAACTCCTAAAAATTGGTATTTGACTCTCATGAACTGTTATGAGCCAATTCCACACCCTCCTGCATCTTTCCCATTTCACAGATGAGGAAACTGCTATGCACAATGAAGCATGAAAATGAATTAATGATGAAGCCCATTATTATATATTGCTATTCAATGACAATGATAGATTCCATTTATTAAATAACTACTTTTAGATGTGATAAGCCTTTTGTATAGAACAGGGAATTTATACAATAAAGCCTTGAGGTAAGCTCTATTAAGATTTCCACTTTACAGATAAGGAAATGGAGGTGAAGTTAAGTAATGAGCTCCTTGTGTTTCAATTTCTTTGTGATATGGGGGTAATAGTACTACCAAGCTTTCAGGATCACTGTGAGAATTCCAACTGTGAGAGTTCCAAATTCAGCCCCGAGGACAGTGCCTGGTTAAATTCACCTGGAAAGAGTAGAGGCAGAATTTAAACCCAGGTTCTGCAAATGTCAAAATCCACAGGTATCTTGCCTAATAAGGTGGTAGGAGGGACGTGAATGGGAGTAGAAATAGACAAGCAAGTCTACTTCCACCCTGACTCAGAAAGGTAAGAGTCAGAGAAAGGAGAGGGAGGGATCCAGGAAGGGGGATGCCAAGTTGTTAGAACAAGATCTTCCCTCACTGACAGCTGCTCAGGGGTTGGCTGGGATTTGCTGTTCACTGTCCAATGTGCTGCCAATCCTTCTTCTACGTGGGGTTAGTGTCTTAAATCTGGGCTGGAACAGGAAGGGTTACCCAGATGATTCTTGGGTAAACAGGATCTCAGAGTGCAAGGCTCCATGTGGAATCTGAGATGTGGAAAGACTGGTCCTTGGAGAGCACAGAAACTAGTGGTTCTCAACCTGGCTGCACATTAGAATCTCTTAGGAGCTTTAAAATAAAACTGATGCTGAGCCTCACCCCAGGCAAATTCAACAGGATTCTCTTGGGGTGCAATGCAGGCAAGGGAATTTTTCAAAGTTCCCACAGTGGTTCTAAAGTGCATCCTAGGCAAATAATTGATGTTCTAGACCTAATCTCTGACTGAATTGATGAGGAAACTGAGTGACAGAGTGGCCCAACACTTTCCCAAGGTTACACGATAAGTACTGCAGGGAAAGATTTAAAGCCAGAGCAGTGTAACCAGCATGTCACGCTCCTGGACACACTGTGCTGTACTGAGACTGACACCCAGAAGGCAGCAGCAAGGCCGACACACACCACCAAGCCGGCAGTGTTCCTTCCGGCAAATCAGCACGAGAAGCCAGGCGGTCCAGAGATGCCACTCACACCTAAATGGAGACTGGGTGGGCTTTGGCACCAGAGTCCTGGATCCGAAACCTACCACTTCCTCACTCTGTGCTCTTGGTCAAATCTTCCCCCCCCACCCCGTTTCCTCATCTGTAATTTACGGGGGCCTACTCTGGCTCTCAGAGACGCTATCAGGATTAGAGAGGTTTGGTCTAAGTGGCTGGTGAAGCCAGGCATGTAGTGGGGACTCAAGAGTTCATTTCTATTCTATTCTCTTTCCTCTGTATGGCCAGCAGATCTCTGGAGTCACACCCTCACCCTGAGTAGGAGACCCCTGGGCACCAGCATCAGGAGGGAGGGGGCTTGTTCTTCATCATGTCTGGTTATCCTAGTGGCTCTGACATCGTTTGTCACAGAGCCAAAGCTGGAACCCATGTTCTGGCTCCCAGGCCAGAATTTTTTATTTCTTGTCCCTAACTCTTACTATCTGTGAGTCCAACTGAGGCTCAAACTTGGGCCCCCCAGCCCCCAGGAGGGGTCCCCAGCTGGCCCAGGAAGGAGGTGGCCTGTGTAGAGTAGAGTTCGGAGATTAGAGATTTAATTCTCAGTCCAGCTCTGCCTTGGGCCTTCCAAGTGGCCACGGGAAAACCCACTGACCTGCCTGGGCCTCAGTCCTCCTTCTGTAAAATGGAGATAACACTTAATCCTTCCTGCCTCCCAGGGTGAGGGACACCCCTTAATGAGACAAAAGAGATGAAGCCATTTGGAAAAGAACAGAATCCTCAGCTGAGGTGACCAAGTGTCATTATTATGAAGATGTTTGTAATTACGATCATCCTGCCTCTTCCCTACCTCCCTTTGCTGCCCTGCTGGGCCTGGGGAGACCCTCAGCTCACATTTAGCTTCTCAAACATTTATAAAAAAATGAGTCCCACCCCCTGCTGCTGCCAGAACTGCACAGAATGCTTTCTATTAAAAATTAAAAACCACTTGTCGAGTCGCTGTGTATGCTCAGATTACACAGGAAACAAGCCCCTTCTCAAATTCACCCTTCGCCACCTCCCTCCCAACTCCCTCTGCGACCATCACTTATAATGCCTGCTCAGTGGGCTGGCCTCGACCCCGCTTCCCACTGCCCAGCCAGGACAGTCTAATGCAGACGAATGACCCTCGGGAGAGGCAGGAGGTGGCTCCGTGGACGGGGGCGGCTGCAGCAGGGAGGTGGGGGAGTAGGCCCAGAGGCAAGGGCCAGGGAAGGTGGCAGAGAGAGATGGAGCCAGAAAGTGGGTCAGAGACACAGAGACAGGGCCAGAGAGTCAGAGAGACAGAAAGCAGGCGAGACACGCAGATGCACAGGGAGAAACTAGGCCAAAGACAGGGATGAGGGTCAGATAGGCAGAGACACCTCAAGACAGAGAAAATGGGGCAGAGACTATATCAGAGAGAGGTAGAAACACAGATGTAAGGTTGGAAAGTTGAGTTATATAGAAGCAGAGGCAGACAGAGATGCTGATAAAGCCTGAGGAGAGTGGGAGAGAGCAGGAGGGGGCACACAGCAAAGGCGATTTTGGCCTGATGGGGTGAGGTTGCCCCTATATCACAAACACACACTTGTCTAGAGTCTCTAGGGGCCCTGGAACACTCTCCTCTTGCTCTGCTCACAATCCCAGCCATGAAAGTGTAAGCAACCCCAAGTGTGTGTAAGCATCAAATATGTGCCCCCTCCCCGCAACAAAAGGCCCTCCTACCCCCCCAAATTGAGACCCACTCATCATCCGTCTGTCCTCTTAACATTTAAAAAAGCGCCCCCTGTTCCGCAGTCTGTCACCTGGTTTGTTTGGGACAGCTGCATCCCAGGTGCCTGCAACAGCACCCCTCCTCCAGCTGTAGAAAGCCAACTTTTCGTGCTTAAATTCAGCTCCTCCCAGTCACCTAGCACCTAGAGAGCACCCCAAGGGCAGGACGTGGCGCTGTCACTTTGCATCTACCGCTACATGGGCACAGGGCCTGGCATAGGGAGGGTGCTTCTGTTTGTAGAACGACTTGCAGATGGAAAAGACGAGGATATATACTTCCCTGTCCATTTTACCTGGGCCTCTGGGCCATCTCCTGAGGGCCAGGGCCTCTACTCCTCTCCACCACCTTTCCCCTCCAGAAACCTCCTGGTGTCCGGTCCCCCATCCTGGGTGGCGAAAGCCAGTGCCGTTGCTAGGCAAGGAGATATTACACATATAGATCTTCCTGGACTTTAATTAAAAACATCTTTAGAAGTTGTCTCTGCAGAGGCCAGCAATTGATTCCTGGCTTGGGCTTGCGGGTTGCTGAGCCACACTCTCTCTGGCTGCAGATGGGACAATCGGAGACTCCCGGCCTGCTCCTGCCCTGACCAAATGAGACCCTTGGGGAACACACCGCCTCCTGCCCTCCTCCTTTCCTCTCCGTCCACTCCCTACCTCCTCCAGCACTGCTGCAGGAATGGTAGTGTGAGCTCCTGATTTTATTTCCCTTTCTCTCTTGAGTCTCAGTTTCCTTAGCTGTAAAATGGGGGTGTCAGCATTTAACCCAAGAGAGTTCCTGGGATGGTGAAATGAAATTATGCAAACGATAAAGCTTTGTGCAAGTTAAAGAAGTGGTTGTGACCATTTCTCACCCTGAGGCAAGTAGCTTGGCTTCCGACTTCAGCTTGGCGAGGTCAGGTTTTGGCTTCAGTTCTTACTATGGAAACTCAGGCAAGTGACTCTCTGTATTTATTTCCTCATTGCTAAAATGAGGACAGTAATACCTGCCCTGCTTATTCCCTAAGATTGTGAGAATAAAGGGAAATAGCTCTGTGAAAGCATTGTTGGCTGATAGCTATTATTTGGTGAATGTCCCAAGGAGTGCAGACTGCACTACAAATCAGTCTTATTCCATCTATTAAAGATGCTGCTCACAGAGGAATGGGAATGTATGGGAAATTGGCTGTGGCAGGGCCCCATTCCACAGTCTGTTGAGCCCCAATCCCGTGGCCCAGCAAGGCCAATTCTATGGCATATTGTTGCCACTTTCTCCTTCCTTTGCTCATGGCAGACATCACTAATTGTGGCATTCTTTTCTGCTGAGCCTGAATGAGACCTCAGACTCCTTCTCAACAGAGCTCTACAGTCACTACCAATTGATCACAGTTGACACCAGAGACAAAACTCATCTGCCACCACTTCTCGAGGTCAGTGCCTTGTTCTTCTTTGCATCCCCACATACCTAGCAAAGTGCCATATACATAGTAGGCATTAATATGTGTGTTTGAACTGAAAGCAACTGCTTATTTTTTTAATCCCTTAGGGCTATATATAAAGTAGGTGCTAATAAATGTTTGCTAAGTTGGGTGACTCATCTTTGCAACCCCATGGAGCCAAGTACACTAGAGGCCTTGTATATAATGGGTGCTAATAAACATTTGTGGATTCAATTCAATTACTTATCTTTACATCCCCTGCAGTGCCCGGAATAAAGTAGTGGCTAATAGATGTGTGTTGGATTGAACTTCTCATTTCTGTATCCTCAGCAGTGCCAAGTATATTGCCTTATACATAGTGGGCATTACAAGGAGGTGGAGTTGAACTGGGCATGGGAGACCCACAGATCTTCTTGCTGTCCGCTCATCAGGTTGTGACATCTGAGGGCAAAGGTCTGGCCTCCCCTACATCAAGAGATTATCTAGTCCAACTCTTCTCTATCAAAACTCACTCCCCTGTTAACTTCATTTGACCTCAGGCTCGACATTGCCCCTTTCTCTGACTTCCAAATTGTGTCTCTAGTCCCAATCTTACTCCTGACCTTCAGACTCAGAGAGCCAATTGTCCCCTGGACAACTTCACTTGGATTTCTAATAGACATCTCAATCACATCATGTCCAACAATGCATTCCTAATTTTGAGCTGCAAACCGACTCTTCCCAGGGCATTCTCCGTATCAGCAATGCAGCTCCATCTTTCCAGATGCTTAGTCCAAGAACTTCAGCAGGGTCACCCTTGCCTCTTCTCTCTCCCTCCCCACACCCAGTCCCTCACAAACTCCCTTGGCCCTACCATCAAAACACACCCAGAATCCCAGTTCTCACCACCTTCACCGACCCCAGCCCCTATCACCTCCTGCCCGCACTACTGCACCTGCCTCATGGGTCTCCCTACTTCTGACCTTGCCCCCTCCAGTCTCTTCAACACAGTGGCTGACAAGTCATCCCTTTAAAAATGTGAGTTGGGTCATGTCACTCTTCAGCTTTCTATCTTACTAAAGTATAGCCCCAAATTACAAAGTCTTATATGATCTGGCTTCGCACCCCCCCCCGCCCCCATATTTCACCCACACTGACCTCCTTGCTGGTCCTCATACATGACAAACACACCATACCCCAGGACCTTTGCACTTGCTGTTCCCTGACTGGAACGTTCTTCCTCTGACTTACTGTTCCTCCAGTGTGGTCCCTGTGCCAGCAGCAGCAGCAGTGACACCTGGGAATTTGTTAGAAATGCAAACATTTCTAACAACCCAGACCTGCTGAATCAGAAACCCTGGGGGAGGGTAACCATCTGTGTTTTAACAAGCCCTCCAGGTAATTTGGATGCACAATTAAGTCTGAAAACTACTGTGTCACACAGCTCCTTCGTGCATTCCCTTGATTCCTTCAGATCTTTGATCAAATGTCCTCTTATAAACAGGAAGGCCTCCCCTGACCTCTCTGTTGAAAATAGCATTCCCCCAGCATAACTCCAATTCCCTTATTCTTCACAGCACTTTCTCCACAGGGCACATTATCTATTCATTTGTTTATTTCCTTCCTGTCTCTCCTTGCTCTGTATTGTAGGTATCCCAAGACTCCCCAGACCTGGAACGGTGCCTGGTAGTAGTAGACACTCAGTAAGTGTATGCTGCATGAATGATTCTCTTCAGTGTCCTGAAGGGAGCGTGGGGTCCAGAGAGGGCTGGGACTTGCCCAAGGTCAGGCAGGAAGCCAGGTCTCCCGACCATCAGTTCCAGAACCCCGCTTCGCTGCATCAGCCTCAGTTTGGCTGGTGTGCCCCTCCTCAGCAGCGTGGCTCATCGGAGGCCCCCCGGGCACGTGTCCTTCCCTTTTAAGCTATGAGTGGCTTAATTTGCTAGTACGGCTGCCTTTCATGTCCCAAGCTGCGTCCCTGCTCCCTCTGATCTCAGCTTCCCAGACCCCGGTGCAGCCTGTTGGCCCCGCCCCTCCAGCCCAGATCAGGAAGCTCAGTAATTGTGACTGATTTTCAAAGCTGCCTGAGTCTCCGCAAGCACCTAGGTGTCCAATTTGCTTCCCCTTCAAAAAGTTGCTCAAATGAAATAAACTAATTTAATTTCTGCTTCCTCCCTCCTCCTCCTGAGTTGCACAGTTTGTTCAAGTTGAGTCCCCCTGCCTGATTTGTTCCCAAGTGGAATGTGAGAGTTGGGGTGTTGGAGGGCAAAGTGAGGCAGACTGAGGCTCCTGGGGCCAGTGCTCTTGGTGCCGGGGCCTGACTTTGCCATCTACTTTCTCTGAGTGGCCTTGAAGGGGTCCCCAAGCTCCTCTAGGTCTCAGTTTCCCCATCTGCAACATGAGGACCTTTGCCACTCCAAAGAGCGGCTCACAAGCTTAGGGAACTGCTTGGCCAATGGTTTGCGGTGTGACGGAGGATGCATTCCCCTCCCTGAGCCGCGGGGTCCCCATCTGTTCAGTGGGGGTGCTGCCCTCAGTCCTGCCATCTCAGAGTTGAAGTGAGAGGGAGAAGGGGAGCTGAGCCGCATTGATGGATGTGGGTCGCTCCTTCGCTTTGGAGGCCCCAGGGACATTCATTCTCATTCATTCTTGTTTCTAGAATGCAAGACTGCCTTATCTACCTCCTTGCTTAAGCCCTTCCCAGGCAATGTGCTTCCCTCAGGCCCTTCAGAGATAACTCCTGCCTCTTTCTCCAGCCACCTTCCTGGCTTCTTCCATGTGGGAATGTGCAGGTTAGTTTTGGGGGACAGGGCCGTGACTTCTTAGACCAGAGCTTGAGCTAGGGAGTAGAGGCTTCTAGACCTAGGAAGTCAAGGGCTTGAGCTACTTCTGACTTGCTTTGTGACCTTGGACACATCACTGCCCCTCTGAGCCTCAGTTTCCCCACTTGCAAATTTGATTTCCAAGTCCTATATGATCCGGCTTCCAGTACCTCTTCTCACCCATTGGGCTTGCTAAGCTTTGAGATTCTATGCATCTTTGCCAATGACAACTTCTACATTTATCTCTCCAGCCCAGACATTTCCACTGAAACTTTATATTGAACTGCCTTTGTCAAGCTCTCCACTTGGCTATCTAATAAGTACCTCTAACTTAGCATGTGTGATACCAAACTCCTGACTTCTCTTCATCCCCCAAATCTGTTCCTCCTCCTGCTTCTCCCATCTCAGTAAATGGAAATTCCATCTATTTAATTGTGCAGGTCAAAATCTTGATAGTCATCCTTGAATTTGCTCTCTCTTACACCCCACATCCAATCCATTAGCAAATGCTTTCAGCTCTACTTTCAAAATATATCCAAAAGTCGACCTCTTTTCAGCACCCTTGCTGGTACCACCTTGTCCCATGTCATCACCATTACCCGCCTCAGTAAGTGCAGCAGCCTCCTTAACAGGCAATCTGCTTCTGTCCTTGCCGCCTCCCTCCCCCCTAATCTGCACAGAACAGCCACAGCCTCCTGTTAAAATGGAGGCAGGTCATGGCACTCTCTGAACAAGCCCTTCCGCCGACTTCCTGGCCTGCTCAGCCCGGAAGGCAAAGCCCTGACTGTGGTCTACATGGTCGCATGATCTGGTTCCTTTCTACGTCTCCTCAGGGCCTTTGCACCTACTGTTCCCTCTGCCTGGAATGCGCTTCCTCCTGGTCCAGGCCCACCCCCACCCGCTGGCCCGCTGCCCACCTGTGGGTGAGAGCTCAGCCACGCTGCCGATGTAGGGGCCGTGCAGGAAGCGGGGTTCGCTGTCGTTGATGTCCTGCACCTTGATGATGAACTCGGACTCGGGCTCCAGCAGGCGGTTGGTGGCGCGGTCCCGAGCCTGCGCCCGCAGCGTATAGAAGGTCTTCTGCTCGCGGTCCAGGCGCTCCATGGCGTGGATGTCCCCAGTCAGCTCGTCGATCAGGAAGATGGTCCCAGCGCCCTCGCCCGAGATGGTGTACTTGATGGCCCCGTCACCCTCGTCTGAGTCCGAGTGGATCTGGGGAGGCAGGGGGAGGAGGGTGCAGGTTGGTGCGGAAGCGCCTTCGCCCCCACCACCACCTTGAGTCTCACTGGGGGGCTGTTCCTAAGCCCACCTCTTCCTCAATGAACCCATTTTTCAGTGACAACACTGAGGCCCGGGGAGCCCTGCCTCACCCCACACCCCAATGTCTGGAGCGTTTCAGCAGACTGCCAAGCCTCGCCCTGCTCAGCCCTGCCTGTAATCTGCCCCCTCCACTCCTGCAGCCAGGCCGTCCACCTCAGAGGCAGATCTGTGTGTTCTCCATCCCCCCACCAGCCACGCGCCACTCTTTCACAGCCCCCACTGCCTTTATGGAGTAGTCCAAGCCACCTCCACCCAGTCTGCTCCTACTTGGAGCTCCCTGGCCTTATTTCTCTGCCTGCTAAAAGTCTACTCATCTTGCAGAGCTCAGTTCAAATGCCACCACCTTTCCCTGAAAGCTTTTCTAAACCCCCACCCGGCCCCCAAGAGCTGCAGGACATCAGGCCATCCCTACAAGTCTAACGTGCAGGATCACGTAGCAGGTGCTCCTCAAACCCTAGCGTGCGCGCAAATCACCCGAGGAGCTCGTTAAAGTGCAGTCTGCTACAGTAGGTCTGGGGTTGCTGTTCTTACAAGCTGCCAAGCTGTTGTCCATGACCTTGTTCTGGGTTATAGTCCATCTCCCCCAGGCTCTGAACCTCAACCCTTGCCCCCAGCTTAGGGCTGGCACCTTGCTCTTCTTGGTAATTGGAGAGCCAGCCTCAGTCCTTGGCATATGGTGGGCACAGGGAGGGAAGAGATGGGGAAAGAAATGCAAATTGAAGGAGTACCTACTATGTGCCAGGTACTTTGCTCAGTGATTTACAAGCATAGTTAGTTCAGGGTTCTTTAAAAAAAATACTAGAGTAGGTCTTGTTATCCTCATCGTGCAGTTGTGTTTTTTTTTTCCTCCCATTTTCCTAATGAGGATTAAGTGGGATGATTAGCTCAAGGTCAGACTGCTGGAGGAACTGGCTTGATGCATAGCCTGGACTTTCTTCACTCCATCCTCAAGCCTCCTGGGAGGAGTCCAGAGGAGGGAGAAGAAGTACAGCCTGGCCGTGATTCCAGCACCATCTTCCTGTGTGTCCTGCACAAGTCACTAGACCTCTCTGGGCCACAGTTGCCTCCTCTGTAGCATGAGAGCATAACAGTACCACCCTCCTAGAGGTGCTGGCGGCTACCTGGGCTGCAAGTGCACAGAAGACCTTGGTACCAGCCGGGCACCACGTGACACTTATAATACTTAACGGCCAGCATGGCAGGGGCACTGCCCCGGAGTGGAACCACAGCAGGAGCCTGTTGGGTCAGCCGGGAGCACTGCATGCTGGGTCACCAGGATGTGGGAGGGCTGAGGGAGCTGGGAGCAGCAAGGAGAGGGACTATTTACTAGAGGTTTGGAGCTTTTTCACTGTTTTAACAGCGGTACAACCATACCGGCATGTACTAGCTGAAAATCAGCCCTGCCTGAGACATAATAAGTGTCCAATAAATGGTAGCTATCGTTATTATTATATTATTACTAAATATTGGCTATATATAACTGGGATGTAATCCAGGCACTGCTGGGCTCCAGATCCCTGGCTGCTCTCATTGCACCTAGATCTCTTGGGCAAGGAACCAGCTGGACGTTTCCTTGTTCTCCCAGAGACACGTAGTTCCTTTTCCTCCAATGCCCGAGAGGCAGAGGAAACTGCCTGGGAGGAAGCCAGTGACCTTGGGCAGGTCCCTGCTCCTCTCTAAGCTCCCATAGAGATGGGTGTGAATGAGAGAATCCCGAGGGCACTTTTGGGCAGGATGCTGTGTGCCCCAGCCTGGTCAGCAGGTTAACAGGTGCCAATGAAGTCATCACGGAGGGGGCCGAGAGCCACCCCGTGCCGTGCAGGAGGAGCCCAGGAATAAATTCTGCTGGTGGAACTTTGTGTCTGAAAGGTGGATTATAGAAGTGCCATTTGGAAGATTGAATGGCCCATAAACATTTTCATATTTCATTAGCCGATTAATGGGCATCTCTCTCTTTTTGGCGAGTCTGCTGATTCTCAGCAGAAATTGCGGGGAGTAAATGGAAGCGTCTGGTGGAACCTTTCCGGGTCCCCGTCCTGTTATAGATTGCCCCAATTAATGCCCGTCCTGGGCTCCACTGAGAAGCCTTCTTCCTGTCCAGTTACTGTTAATAGATTTCTCATAAGTGGCTGGATTGTAAAAACCTCATAACTCAGTTTAATGCCCCCAATAAAATTATCTCAGGCGTCGGCCCTGAATCATTGGCAGTGCAGGGATGAGACCTGTCTCTCCTGTTTGCTGTTTATGCTTTGCCTCCACCTTTGGGGGAAAGGGGTGGTGGGGATAGGTGAGCGTGGATCTGTTCCCTCTTGGGGTGCCTCCATCCACTTCCCAACCTGAGCTGGTGTCCACTCGGCAAACATGTCTGAGCACTGTGGCAGAATGGATGCCGCCTGGGGTGATGCCATAATTTGTAAGTTGTCATCACGCCCCTTGAAACATTACTATTACTCCCATTTCTCAGACGAGAAAAATGAGGCACAGAGAAGGGAAGTGGGAAATCATCTGCTTTGTCACATACTAAGAGCTCCTAATGCCCTCACTTGCTGTTATGACCGTGGGGTTGTTATTTTTACCTCCTGAGTCCATGTTTCCTACCTGGCTCAGGTGTGGTCAGCATTAAATGAGAGCATATTTGCCATGACCTAAGCAATTTCTAAATAGTTGCTTCTTTCCCTCTCTACTTCCCAGCTCCCCCTTATGTCCCTATAGCCCCTGCCATTTTAACTTAGACCCTGGACAGGGGTCACCTATGATTGAGAAAGGGGGAAGAGGGAATGGACCCAGCAGGGGACCTCATCCATGTTCGTCTGTGAAGAGCGACACAGAGCTCACGTGGGGCGACTCTTGGGGGACCAGAGAGTCAGGCGGGGCTGATCCCTATGTGGGAGCTCTGCATTTGGCGGCGCTGGGGCTGCCTGTCCGGGGCCTGACTTGGGAGTGGAGAGGACGTGCCTGGGGCTTTATCCCACAGATACTTCTCAAGACTCAACTATGAGCGGAGGCTGGAGGATGACGCTCTCATTTATTTGGCACCTACTACGTGTCTGACTTGCTGACTGGTCTCTGCGGAAACCTAACTGAGCGCACACCTCCCCTTTCCGGGTGGAAGGTGTGAGATGCGCCCAGAGCTGTTAGCCTCTGTCCCTCTGCAGCCTCCGAGAAGCCGGCTAGTCTACTTGCAGCGTTCCTGGCTAAAGAAGAGGAGAAGGGAAGAGGGAGCAGGTGGCAGGGCGGCCGCTGGGCCGCATGGCTAGGAGGGGCCCCGACACCATCTTCTGTCCCACATGTGGCAGGCCAGAGTCGTTGGTGGCCTCTATTTCATCATTTGGAAAAGGACTTGAACTCACAGAATAGGAAAACTGATGGGCTTTGGATTCAGGAGAGCTGAGTGCTAGCTTCTGTGTTATCACTGGCCTTCTGCAAAGCTCTGACTCTCATTCTTCCCACCTGAAAATGGGACTGGTGTCCCACCTGAAAACAGGACAAATGTCCAAAGAGTCATGACAACACGTGGAAGCTCCTGGCACCCAGCAGGTGCTCCACACAGACCTCCCCTCTCCTTTCCCCATCCTGGTCCTAGGAGGGATTGAGATCACCTGCGTCATCTCTTGCCACAAGAACCATCGGCACCAGTCCTGACCCACTGGAGATACAGAGATATCACCCAGTACCTTCTTGTCTTTTAAGCTCAGCTTGTTTCCTCCTCCAGGCAGCCCTCTCAGATGCCCTTCGATCTGAATGAAGGCTCTCACCCTGCTCCATAGCCTTACCACAGGCACACTCCTCTCTGCTCCACGCTCCCCTGTCACTCCTCAGTGTTGCATCTCTGTGCCCCCGGCTCTTATGGGCCTCAGGGCAGGTCTCTGTCTGAAACCTCCATACCTGGCACATAGTAGTGGGCTGGGGGCTGGGGGGGCAGAAATGAACAGTCCGATGCTTGCTCTTCAAGGTGGTGCAAAGAAAATGCAGGGACACTGGGAGAGTTGCGTGTGTGTGTGTGTGTGTGTGTGTGTGTGTGTGTGTGTGTGTGTGTGAGAGAGAGAGAGAGACAGAGAGAGAGAGAGAGAGAGAGTGTACGCACATGAGAGTGAGATTAGGAGCTCCTTGAGGAACAAGCATCTGGCTGTTCACTTTCATCTCCCCAGTCCTCAGCACAGGGCACAGCACCAAACATATTGAATACATGAATAATAAAAAGATACAACTGTCATTAGAATTCCCCAGCTGTCTTCTGGAACTTCCGGAAAATCCAGTCGCTGTGTGAAATCCCAGGTGCACAGGAGCTAGACTAGGAGAAGACACACTGAGAAACTCCCTCTCCTGCTCCAGGCGCCGTGCTAGACCCTGTGCTGTTATACCCCATTGCTATCACTTAAAGACCATGTGAATCAGCAATTATCCTCCCCCATTGTACAGATTGGCAAACTGAGGCTCAGAGAAGGTCCATATCCTACCAAAAGTCACACAGTGGACAAGAGGCTGGCCTGAGGTCAGTCTGACTTCACAGCACCAAGTGTGGCCAGCCCAGGAGAAGACTCCCTCCTCAAGCCCCAGTCCTTGATCATCAACAATGTAAAAAACACAAGAGTGATGGTCCTGCATCCCGGGGGGCTGAAAAATGGGATTTACAAGGCCATTAATTACTTCTTCCTAATTAAATCAAAATTAAATGCGAGCAGAGGTACGTTTTCCTTATTAAAGACAATTAAACGGACAGCGTGAATACGCAAATAAAACGAGTCCAGGATTTAAACAGAAAGCAAATCAAATAAAGAGCCTTCCCCGAATGAGGGGTCTGTTCGCGCCCGTGCTACTCGTAAACCAGGAGTTCATCAATTTTCTTTAAATATTAGCAACTTAATTAAATCTGCTCTCCTCCCACTTTAATCCTGCCGTATATCTAAAATAGATCTCACCGCCCACAGGAGTTGGTCATAAGTGCTGACCCCATAATTCTATCTTTAAAAAAAAATTAAAAATCTTACAAAATCCACATCCAGCTGACAGAAGCCTCCAGGGAAATTGTGGTTAGGAAAAGGGATTAGTCAAAGTACCCAGATTGTATGGAAATGCTGGGAGGTGCTTGGAGGGTGGGTGTTGTGAGAAGGTGAGGGCAGGGGGCCAGCTGCTCAGGGGGGCAGGCCAGCACCGGGAGCTGTTGGTGTGAGGCCACAAGCTGGGGCCCAGCGGTTGCTGCGGTGCCGGTGCCGACAAGAACCTGATGGTGAGTGATGGAGGAGGCGGTTGTAAAATAGGTTACCGTTGGGCCCGGGTTCACTCTGCGGATGGTGCTGTTGCTAAGCTACCTTTGGAATTCGACAAGGACGGATGCTCTGAGCGGTTCCCTGGGGCGGGGGACCGGGAAGCAATGAATAAGCTGAAACCGTAGAGAAGTCCTTACTCCCCAAAGAACAGAAAGCGTGGTACAAGTGTGTGCGTGCTTAGGTGTGTACACAACACCATTGTACGTGCGTGGGCCTCGCTGGAGAGTCCAAGTGCATATTCCCAGAGTAAAGGGTGTGCTAGTGACCACTTGCCCTTCATGGCAAGCAGCTGGGATGTCAGTTTGTCAAGAAGGCTTCTGGGATTTGGGATCTGAGCATCCGTGAAGATGGTGTACCCATCGTCTACGTCAGCAAAGGCCTAAAATAATAGGAACTAGCATATGCCAGGAGCCAGGCAGGAGTCTAGTTTGACATATGCAAGGTGGTTGACCCTTCACCACAACCCTACAAGGAGGTGTTAATACAGCCCTACTCAACAGTAAGAGAACTGGGGTGCAGTGTGGTTAAATAACAGAGCCAAGGTCACAGAAATAATACGCAGCAGAGCTGGGATCTGAACCTTGGGGGTCTGCTTCCAGATGCCCCCCTAAGCCACACACTACAGCTCTGCCTTCCTTTCATAAGAAAGTGTACTTTGGGCAAATGTTTGCAGAGAGATGGAAACTTCTCTTTCCTCCCTGCGTGGCATACTTTTCTGGAAGTTACTTTGAGTGAGAGAGCAGGAGTGGGTGCAGATGATGGAAGGGAGGAGAGTACAGTAATGAGGGCAGTGGGGGATGACACCTCCCCCGGGGGGCACAATGCTTGGCTCAAGTCGACGCTGACACAGGACACTTCAGACACAGGACACTTCAGCCGCACCAGGTCAGGAGCCGGTGTCAAGAGGCCTGGCCTCTCAGTTTGGTTCTGCTGCTGTATTACTATGTGGTGTTGGCATGAAGTTCTCTGCCTCTGGCCTCAGTTTCCCCATCTTATAATGAAGAGACTTACTAGGGCCCCTGCACCACTGCCAGGCTGCGGTTCAGGGAGATGGGTTGGGCGGGGCTTGTGCTGGCAGAGACTGGCTGGGTGGATGCAGACAGTGGTGAATCACAGCTGTTTTGCTCACCTGTGTGGGATGTGGGCAGCTGGGAATGCCTAGCTCAGAACCCCTGCTGCTGGGCAGACAACAGGGCCAGGTGCCCAGCCCAGCACGGCTGAGGCTGATGCTTGAAGATGCGGCAGAGTCCTTCCTAGCCTCCGGGGTTTTCCTGGACCAAAGTCCCCCTCCCAGGCCCAGAAGCTTGGGAGGCATTTGGAGAATCAGGTAGGACTGGCCTCCAACACACAGAGGTTCAAATCCTGACTTAGCCCTTTGCCTATTCTATGACTTTGCTCTCGCAGAACCCACAAAAGGCAACAGTAAGTTCTACCTGGCAGTTTAAGAGTTAAGTGCTTTATATGGGAATTTTAAAAAAGCAACAATAAACAAACAACAAGTTGTGGGCTAAACACTTTATATGCTCAGTTTTCTTTAACCCTTTCAACTACCTTAGGGAGTAGGCTGGCTTAGCCCCGCTTACCTGGATGAGGAGAGGCTAGAGAAGTGAAGGAACTTGTCGAAGGTAGTAATGGTTAATGGGTTGAGGAAATCAGACCTAGAACTCTGGCGTACTGGTACCCAAACCTGCATCCTCGGTACTTCACCACTAGCCACTGCCTAGCCAGCTGGGTTCACCCTCCCCACCCCTCCCCCCACTCTACCACTCCCTCTTTCCCACTGGTCTAACTGGGAGTTGGGAGTCCTAGGCTCTGCCACTAGTTGGCTGAGCGACCTTGAACAAGCACATGAACCTCTCTGAGCTGTCTGTCCAAAGTTTGCTTTGTTCGGTTGTGAGAATCAACATCAGCTACAAGTATGGAGGGGAAAATAGCCAAGGGCCAGGACTGCTGTGTCTAGAGCAGAGAAATTCTGGGTTTCCTGCAAGGCAAATCCAAAGATTACATTAAGACTTTCCTCTCTTTCTTGTCAAGGGTCCTGATCCCTGAGCCTCAGAACCGAGCAGTTTGCTCAGACTCATAGAAACACACGAGGAACTCCAGGATTGGGATCATCCATCTCTGCTGACCAAAACCTACTGCAAAGCTGATTGGCTTTAGCAGAAGCCAGAGAACTGTCCCTGGCACCGCTCTGCTTTTCATGGCTGACAAGCACCTAGCACCCGGCACCTAAACTGCTGGCATTTCTCTGAATAAGCCGGGCTTTCACTCCTCTGAAGGTTTTTGTATAAGCTATGCTCTCTTCCCCATCAGCCTGATGAACTCCTATTCATACATCAAAACCCAGCTCAGATGTTTTCTCCCCTGAAGCCAGGGAACCCCTCCTACCACAAAAACCAATCAACAGATACCATCAATTGGATGCCTACTCAGTGCCAGGGGCTGACTTTTTATGCACAGGGGTATCTGCCACTCTGAGCAGCCCCTGAATAGCAGAGGTTGCAGTATCCCACCTGGGACCCAGGAGCTCAGGGACTGGATGGATGAATAAAAATCTTTCTTAGCTCCTTATAATCTATGGGCACAGATCTTCACCAGACTAACCAGCAGAGGTATAGAAAGTAGCATTCATTCATTCTTGCACTTAATGAGCAGTTTGTGTGAGCAGTGTCTATGCTAGACTCTGGGGATTTAATGGTGAACAAAACAAACACTGTCTAAGAGGAAAGACATACATTAATTGCATAATCAAACAAACACATGCATAATTAAGTGTTATGAAGGAAATATTCAGGGACCTCTCAGATGGCACAGAAAGGGGGAGGGTGGGCACTCATGGAGGGAGCCTGCCTAGCCCACTGTGGTGGGGGATGGCTTCTCTAAAGAGGTGGCACTGGAGCTGAGAGACCTGAGTGTGAGTATAAAGTAGGAGGAGCAGGAGGGAGCAATTCAGGGAAAGGGAAAAAGGTAGGCAAAGCAGCAGTGGCAGCAGTTGGGGGGGGGGTGCAGGCGTTGGCGGGAACTCAAAGTATGGCAGGAGAGGAGCTGGAGGGGAGCCAGATCTTTGTAGATAATTGAATGGACCCCACATGCCTAGGAAGTTTTGAAAAAAATGTAAGCAGGGTGGGGAAGAAGTAGGACACCATTAGTTTTGCAAACTTGTTTCTACATTTTAGATGCAGCTCACTACAAAGTGGAGGAGGTTTACCTTCTGGGCCCCAAAGATCCAAAGCCAGGAGGACTAGAAAAGGGGATGTGTGGGGTAGGGAGAGGAGAGTATGACTCTGCGCCGGCTTGACAGTGGGCGGAGGCCCCGGGGTGGGATTGGGGGGACAGGGAACTGGGGACCCTAGCACCTACAGTGGGTGTCTCCGGGGTGCTGTGGAGCAGGTGCGGGTGTCACTTTACCTTGCCCACGTACAGAGGCTCGGTGCCCGTGTACTCCTCCACCACGAAGAACTGGTTCCACACCCAGCCGCGCTTCACGCGCCCGGGGCCCAGCGCGCTGTCCTGCCGAGCCCCGGGCGCCGGCGGCGCGGGAGTGCCCGCCGCCCACAGGCGCCCCAGCAGCAGCGGCGGCGGGGGCAGCAGCAGCAGCAGCAGCAGCACCGCGGGGAGCCCCCGACCATCCGGCCTCGGCCTCATGCTTGGCCTGCGCGGCGCCGGGGCCCAGGAGCATGGACCGGAGGCACCAGGGCTTCACCGCTCGGTGGCACGACGGCGTAGCGCCGCGTCACATGGTGGCCTCAGCGCGGCCGCCGGGGCGCCGCCCCCGACGGGGCACCCGGACAGGCCCGTGGCCCTGAACGCCGCCCAGCCGCGGGGGCGCCCGGCTGGAGGGGGAGGGGGCGCGGCCGCACCCGGGGCATGGACGGCCCCTGGGGTCCCCGCCCGCGCCCCCCTCGCGGCGCGGGGGTGGGATCAGCAGGCAGCGCCTCCGCAGCTCCCAGGTCGGGTGTGCGCCATGGTCCCTGCGCTGAGGGGTACTGCTTGGGGCGGGCAGATCCTCCGAGGACTAGGAGCCTGCAAGAGAAACGAGGAAACATCAGGGGAGGCGGGTGGGGGCAGGGCAGGCTGCCGTCCCTTCCTCCCTGCTTACTAATCCAACACCTATTGTGTGCCTGCCCGGGGCGGGGTGGGACAGATGAAGCAGCAACCCCGTGCTCCCTGCTCACTTGGGCGCAGAGTCTAGTAGGCCTCCCCAGTCCCCAGCCCCCTGCCTTGGATCCTTCCTTCCAACTCCCATCACGCACCCGCCTCTCCCACCCTCTCGGAGCTTCTTTCATTTCCTTCCCAGTGGTTCTCTACCAGCCCCCACGCCCACTCAAGGGGCTTGATGAACTGCTCCCCGTCCTCCTTCCCTCCCCCAATCTCCCAGTCCAGCTCAGCCCCCAGAAATCCCCCTCCCCAGAGAAGGCCCGCCCCTTCTCCAAGGGGTCTTCAAGCAGCACCCAGCCTGCTGCCCACCACCCTCGCCTCCCTCCCGCAGCAGCGCACAGGGGGCTTCCATCCCACACGGGCAGGTTAGTCCCGCCCTACCTTCTCAGGGCACCGGGTGCCTGAGTCCCAGAGGGCCTTGCTGGGGGGAGGGGGGTGTCCTGTGTGACACAGGGCAGGGTCACAACCCCCCTGAGCTTGGCTCTGGGGTTTCCACACACCCCCAGAAACGGCTCCCAGAGTCTGAGAGACATTCCTCCTCCCCACTCCCGGGCCAGCAGATCAATCCATCTCTCCTTCCCTCCCTCCATCAGATCCTGCTTTCAGCAAGAAAGGATCTGAGGGACTAACTCCTACTCAAGCCATAATGATGAATAATGGCTTAATGTGGGTGTTTACAGGGGACAGCAATGCTGCTTTAATGGAGGAATTTCAGGCACTAAGAACAGCACGCAGAGGTGAGGGGCTCAGTCCCCACTCCTGCTCTCCCCAAGCCCAGTTCAGCTCAGTTCAACAAGTCAATCCCACCGAGCTTCCAAGCTTCCGCTCTCTGCCAGCTTTGGGCGAGCACTAGGGCAAAGACACGTAAGCACAACGTTTAGCAGGGTGGGACAGACTCCCCACAACAACTGAAAGGCAGGTGGCATGAGATCTGGACTATAAAAGGGGGTGCGACCTGAGACCTGCAGGGCTCAGGGAAGGGCGTGGATGCAGGTGTGTGGTAAGAGGATGCAGGCAGGAGGCAGTCAGGGCTGCTTCTTGGAGGAGGGGGCATCTGAGCTTGTAGGAAGAAAGGGATGGGCATTGGGCATTCAGGTAGAGCTGTGTGCAGACAGACTGAGGGGTGCAGGCTAGTCCGGGGAGTAAGACTGGGGACATGAGGTGTGAGGCTCTTTCAGGAGGTGGGAAGGACTGATCTGGCCCAGCTAAGTCCTCCTGCAGAAAAAGGAAGTGGCTGGCATGTCTGGGGCAGAAGAAAGGCGGCCACTTCATTTGACCACGTGCCACAGCTTGCACAGTTCTTGTGCCTTTGGCTCGCTAACTCACTGGCGTCGCAACCATGAAAGTTGGTATCATATCCCTTTTTGGGATTCTCCACTGCCCAGTGCACTTTCCAGCTAATGGCTCAGAATTTCATTATCAAAGGGGTTTCCAGATGGGGAGCCTGTATTTGTTGGACGGTGGGGGTGATGGTGAGGGGGTTCAAACTGCATTTCAGGGTAACAAGGATAAGGATAAGAAACCATCAATTTTCTTAGAGAATAGAGAGGGGGCATCCTGGACCTGCTGGTCCCTCCTTCTCTTGCCCTGATGGAGATCAGGAGGACCCACAACCCTGCTGTCAGCATCCTCAGCACCCCCCCCCCACCTCTCCCTACCCACATTATGGGGCTTGGGGATGCTGGTAGAACCGAGGAATATTGGCAGACCCTCCCCCACCCTGGTGGCCTGGATCTGCAACCCAGGGCTGTGCTGGTGTCCCTGGGGATTTGGCTTTGATTCCCCACATTATGGCCAGGAGTGGTCCTAATGAGACGGGAGTTATGGGTGAGGAGGAGGCGCTGCTCCGAAGCCTTCATTTCCTGGAGCTTATGACTTCCCTGCAGGCCAGGAACTGCTCCCCTGACTCCAGCGGCAGTTCCAGGGCCCATCACAGCTCTGCAGGGGTGCACGGGGGAAGGGCTGGCAGAGGGAGGCTTGGGGGAGTCTGGCATTTCCTGTGGGGAGAGCTGTGGGGGGCATAAGCGGGAGGAACAAGGGGAGATCTCCCAGTATTTGCAGTCCCCCCATTGTTGCTTTCTCCCCTTCTTCCTTTCTGCTCTCCCTCCCTCCCCTCTTTCCTTGCACATTTTACAAGAGAGGGATGCACTAAGGCTCAGTCATTCATTTATCAAACATTAGCACCTACTACAAGTGGGGAAACAAATGCATTTCATTCATTCATTCAACATACATTAAAATCGTTTTGTGTAAGACAGCAAGATGCAATCAGCTACTCAACTCCATATCAGGAGAGAGATGGTTCTCTGGTTATTCATTTACTCTTCCTACATATGTTTACCAGTAGCTCCTGGGCTCTAGCTCATGTGCTGAGTAGCGGGTTAAAGTGATCAATAAAACAAAGTCTTAGTTCTTATGGAACGGACCTTCTGACAATAAAGAGACGAAATCTACAATATAATTTCAGGGAGTGCTACGTGTTAAGAAGAAATACAAACCAGGGAAGAGAGGGGGAAGAGAAGGACAGAGGTTGGGGTGGTGTGTTATATAGATGGGGTGTCAGGGAAGGCCTCCCAGAGGAGGTGACATTGACTGCTCTGAGAGGGTAAGAAGGAGCTGGGCACAAGGTGGTTCCATGCAGTGGGAACAGCATGTGCAAAGGTCTAGATGCTGGAACAATTTGAGGAACAGCAAGGAGACCACTGTGGCTGATGCAGAGCAGGGGGTGGCTAAAGATGAAGCATGAGAGGAGGGGTCCTGGCCAGATCAGGCAGGACCTGGAGGAGGGGAAGTGGTTTCCACTTTGAGTGTGTAGAGAAGCACTTGGGGAAATTTTATACAACAGAAAGCACAGAAGATGGAAATGGTATATAGCCACGAAGGAATTTTGGGATGGAGTCCTTCAGCTTCAGAGGGTCAAGCATGTAGGTGCAGAGTAGGGCCGGCCTCGCGGACAAGGTGCGCTTGGGGTCAGAAGAAGCAGGAAGAGTTTGGACAGTGGAATTTGGGCTATTGGTGGGGAGGGGTTCTTGATTCGAGGGCTTCCCCGGGGCAACACCTTGGAGGTCAAATCCCACTTTAGGAGGCAAAGTAGAGCCCAAGAATGTCGCCCAGAGTTGCACAGAGGACGTGGTAATGGAGGGGGGCCTTGAACCCAGGGCTTGGGCTCTTCTGCTGTGGGGCATCCCTTCTGCAGCCCAGCACCGGGCTGCAGAGCAAGGGTGGCTGCCCCTCAGCCCCAGGCTGCCCTGGAGGCACACTCTGAACTAGCGTTTCAGGGGTGGGGCCCCAGCCCTCACAGCCCCCACCCTGGCCCCTGGGGGCCTTTGTACCTCAGTAAGCCAGACCTCCCCCCACCACTGGTGGCTTTCCTGGCTGCCCGCCCACTCTTCACCGCCCTGCACAGCCCTGCCAGCGCTGCAGACAGGAGGGCTGCTCTCCCCACTCTTCCTCTCTCCAGCTGCACCACCTGGGCGGGTGTCTGCCACAGGGCCCTGGCCCGGCCTTCAGAGTCCTTGAGGAGAGGCCGCTGGGGAGCCCCAGGTTTGTTTGACTCTGCTGGACTCGCTAAGGGATCTCCGGTGCGCTGGTGTCTCCTCTGGGCCACACTCTCAACCTAGCGCACAGTGGCTTAATCTGCAGTGGGATTAAGACCTGAGAACCTGCCCGGTCGGTGACTGTTGGCTTTGGCTTTGCCTGACCCGCATGTCAGCGTCTCCACCTGCAGTCCACGTGTGCTCCGTCCATGCACTTCTGTGCGCTTCCTACTGTGTGCAGACGTGTGTCTACAGTCACATATGTCAGCACGTGTGCATCTCTGGTGCACATACCTTCGTTCCCCAGAAAATTATGAGTCTTCACTCTGTGCTGCTGTAAGCACAGTGAAAAGAAAAACTGTTTGCCTTTATAAGTCTAGTGGGGACACAAGAGAAACAACCAAATAAATAATATGTCTGGTGATAGTAAGTGCTATGGAGAAAAACAAGACAGGGGAAGGGGCACAGGAATATGGGCGCAGGGAATTTCTCTCTCTCTCTCAAAATCTATTACAAATGATAATTTACACAACTGGTTAGAGAAGTCCTCATGGTTATAATGACATGGGAACAGCGATCGAAATTAAGGCAGTAGGGAGCTGCGAACATAGCTAGAAGAATGTTCCAGGTTCAGGGAACAAACAATAAGTGCAAAGGTCCTGGGGTCGGTCAGTGCATGCTTGGAGTGCAGGAGTAACAACCAGGGCCCAGTGTTGCCAAAATGGAGTAAGTGCAGGGGTATAGCAGGAAAGGAGGTCAGCCGTATGGCGCCTGCAGGGGCTTCTTGGGGCCTTGACTGTAAGATGGGATCTTAGGAGGGTTGAGCAGAGGACGCCATGATCTGATCTATGTTTTGAAAGATCACTCTGGCTGGCTCTTATGTTCAAAGCAGAGGGAAACTGAGACCAGGAGGGGGCTGGGGGCTATTTCAGTAATCCCCTGAGAGGTAAAGGATCCATCGGGAACAGTGGAGGGGCTAAGAAGGGAGACTGAATGTTCTGTGAGGCCAGAAGTGTGGCTCATCAGCGAGCACATCTGCAGCCGGAACAATGGAATGACGCAGTTTCCTTTTCCCAGCTGAAGACAACAGCGGGCAGAGCAGATCGGGGAGAAAAGCAAGGACTGCTCTGGACATGTTGGAATCAAGCTTTGGGCAAGTTACATTCAAAATGCCTCCTCGACCGACACCAGTGGAGATGCAGAGCGGGCAGCTAGTCAGGAGCCCAGGGTGAGAAACACGCGGGGGAATTGGGGTGGTCTTTAGAGCTGAGACTGGCTGGGCCCATCGGGAGTGAGCATCATTGGAGGGTCCCAACCGCTCAACAGAGATCAGGGAGATGAAGAGGAAGCAGCACCGAGACTGAGAAAGGGAGGGGGCAGCCAGGAGAGAGGGGATGGGAAGCCAATCCCCCAGAAGACTGTGGCATGGTGGGGAGGGGGAGGGAGTCGCCTATTGCGCCAGCGCTGCTGTTAGTCTTGGCCTGCGACACTGGCACCTTATATCTGCTGTCCCAGCATAACTATTAATAGTGTCCCACCCGGGGCCTCCCTGGTGGCGCAGCGGTTGAGTGCTGCGCTGTGGAGCTGTCGGCAGCGGCGACGCGAGTTCGACGCCCGGCCGGGGAGAATCCCACATGGTGCGGCAGACCTCTCCTGCCTCGCCCGCTGCTCCCCTCAGCAGTGTATTTCTGATCTGCCTGTTCTGCTCCCCGCTCTGGCTCTGGTGAACCCTCTCGCCGCCCCATGCCTC
>PVIJ01013252.1:25038-45988 GCA_004024925.1 Scalopus aquaticus | reverse complement strand
GTAGGGAGACAACTTTGAAGATGCTACTTCGCTGACTTCAATAATGGAAAGAGGTGAAACCATTTATAACAGGACTATAGGGAAACCAAATAGGAGAAAGACACTTGGGGGGGGCAGGGGGAGGGGGAGGATAAGGGCACAAAACGGAGTAGAAAAGGACACAAGGGACCACAGAGATGGATCACGGGTGAATTGGTGGTGGGTTACCCAAGGGGAATACAAAATGTAGAAGATATAAATAACAATAAAAATATATATTTATATATAAATACATAATGGAAGGAGGGGCCAGCCAAGGAATGCAGGTGATCTTTAGAAGCTGGAAAAGACAAGAAAAGGAATTCTTCCCAGAGCCTCCAGAAGGAACACAGCCTACCAAACTCTTGCTCTGAGAACCTGACCTCCAGAACTGTAAGATAATATGTTGATTTAAGCTACTAAGCTTGTGATGCTTTGTTTTAGCAGCTATAAGCATATAGTACAGAAAGTCTCAACTACTGGGGAAAACCAGGCCTCAGAAAGACAAAACAATTCCTGGAGGGTTACACAGCTAGAAAGCAGTACAATAGAAAATCATACCCAAATCTGAACCTAGAGCCCACGTTTGGAACTATAAATTGGAACTCATAAAATGGCTGTGTGTTTAATGACGTGAAAAGATGTTCAAGTGAATAAAGCAGCTCTTATTAACACACATTTATCTGAAATGTATGAAGATTAATACATAATATAACCTAATACCATCAAGTGGCTACCTCTGAGCGTTCAAGTTGGGTGTGTTTTGTTAAGCTTCTTTCTGCTAATGTATATTTTACAAGTTTTCCTTTGGGGGACTGAAATAGTGCTAGACGGTGCTCAGACGTGCTAAAGCACACTGCCCTGCCTTGGATCCTCTTTCAAGGATCGCACCCTAAAAACCTGATTGGAACATTTTCATAGCACCAATCAGCTCAGTCCCCATTTTCAATCTGACTAATTAACTAATAAGCCGGGGTTGAATCTGACTGGTTCATTTAGCTCACACCTGATTGATTCATCCTACCCTCTGGGTGCCAAGGGAAAACTTAGTGCCTGCACAGACCCTACCTGCCCTGACTTCAGGGCAGGCTTGTGGACAGGAGCTGGCTTCTGCACCTGGTGCCCCTTCAGTGGTGTGGCAATGTGAAGAGGGGCGAGGAGGAGCCTGCAGCAGCTCTGGGACCTAGGTTGGGCTCTGTTGCAGGGAGCCTGCTGTGTAGGCTCAGGACTCTATGCCCCTCTCTATTGACTGTGGCTCCAGGGAGTCACAGCACTGGAGCTGGCCCATTGGAGTCCCATGCATCTCCCTGCAGCACTGAACCAGGGGCTGCAGCGCTTGCTGTTGCCCCTCTGCCAGAGCTTGCTCTAGCATAGGCCAGCCTTGACACTGCAACACCAACTGGGGCTGGATGTCCTGGGGGCAGAGTGACCGCCTGCCATCATTGCTGGCCTCTGCCAGCATCCTAAGCCCCAGGGGAGCCACTGATGGAGGGTGGAAAATGTCTGCCACCTGTTGCTGTCCACTGTTTGTGGCACTGCCTACGAGGAGCTGCTGGGGCTGGGAACTGGACTTGGTGGGGAGGGGAGTTGCATTCGGAGGGACTGTTCACAGGAAGCACGCTTTGGCGAAGGGCGGAACTCCTGCCCCGACTGCTCCTAGTGCGGCTTACGCTGGCCTCTGAGAAGCAGGACAACAAACCACCACTGCTACCACTAGCCGCCTTTGGCCACCTGCACTGGTCAGCCCTCCAGCTCTACTTCCTGGGGGAGGTGGGGGGAGGCTGTGACAGCAACAAAACAGTACATTCTGCAGTTTAGGTGGGGGTAAGAGCCGGTTTTGCCCCCTGGGTTGTGCCACAGGGATCTGGTTTCAGAATAACACTAAAGATATTCATAGATACTGATAGAAGTCTGGGTTTTAAATCTCCTTTGAAAGAGTTTTGCCTGAGCAAATATTTCCAAATATTTTAGAGCTACCTGAAAGGAAGGGATTTCTGGGCATGTAAGAAGAGCAAGAAGAAATGTGCAGACACAGGAAATGTTACCATAAACACTGCCTGTCCAGGACTAGGTATCTTGCGTAGTAGGCGGCCTTCTGGACCAGTTTGATTTTACTAGCTTAGAAAAGTCGACATTTGTGATGAAATCTGATACACTCCCACCCTCCCCACCTCCAGTGTTGTTCTGTGCCATTCATGTGAACCATTTTTTTCTAAGGCAGTTTATAAAAAAGGCAGTTTCTGGAGGTGGTGTTGAGGGGAAACAGGAAGTGACTTTAGTATCCAATACAGATCAATCAAAGGATGGAAAAAGAGCCAAAATGCTTTCTCAGGAAAACTGGGAGGGGAGGGGGGCGGGGGGGCCACAGGGAACCACACATCTAGAAACACTGACACCAAGAAAGCCCGGAGAGCATAGAGAAAGCATCAGAATGGTCTCACTCCTAGCTGAAGTGAATTGTTGGTTGTTGGTTCCCCCATCTGGACCTGCCCAGCCACCCCCCCTCCCCCCGTGGAGTGTTTCAGAGAGGAGACCTGCCCTTTCTCTCACATAGCGAGTTTATCCCTAGGGATCAGAGGCAGGAGCCGGCAGAAAGGAGGCAGCTACTGGGGAAGATGCCAAGCATAGAGGTATCATCAGGAGCCCAAAGTGCTGAGCTCCAGACTGAAATGTTTTTAACATCAAGTCTAGCCAGGACCAAAAATTAGTCCAGACTTTCTTTGAAGCTGGAAAGGGCTGCACCAGGGAAAGGTCTGGAGCTGCGATGGTTGAGGGAAAAGGAGGCCCAAGGCACAGTGTAGCACCCTGTGCTGTGGGGGCCATGCAGAGGGGTGGGCTGGCCCTGCCTTCCAGGGTCTTCTTGTGCCCTGGGAGGAAGAATACAGCAATGTCACACATTCCTCTCTGAATAATCAGCAGTATAGAGTCATAGGAAGGTACCGAGAGTACTGGGAGGAGTAAGAAATCACATTGACTAACTAGAAAGAAGAGAAACTAGTAATTAGTGAGGGTCACTTCGAGTCAGGGCTGTGCTACACTTACACATGAAAACTCTGCTTCAGGCAGGCAAAGTCTTTGACTTAAACATCACACTTTTTTGTAGCGTGAGTCACAGAGAGGTTAAATAACTTGCCAAACACAGCAAGCACATACCAGAGCTAGAATGGAAACTCCGTATTTTTGGTTGCAAGCCCAGTGTACTCTCCACCACACTGCCATTACTCCTGGGGAGAATCATAAAATGCCTCATGTGTTACTTAATGACGTGGAAAGATGTTCAAGAGATATAACTAAGTGGATAGCAGGTTATGTGATCTAGTGCTTACTAACACATTCATCCTAAAATATCAAGATTAATATATAACCTGATACCAAGTGGTTATCTGTATATGTTGAACTTTGATATTTAAAAAAAAAATTGCTAATCTATATTATACAGATTGTCTATAAGGAACAGGACTTATTGTAGTCATAAATACTGATAGCACTCTGGGTTTTTAAGCCTCTTTGGAGGAGTTTTGTCTGAGCAAAGATTGCGAAGTATTTTACAGGTGACTGATCACCAGGGGATCTCTGGGCATGTCAGATAAGCAATAGCAGATGTAGACATAAACAATGTTAGGTGGTTTTCCATCTGTGTATATGAGTTGAAAACATGGGTCCCAGTGAGGCTGTAACATGAGGATAGCGTAGGAGAATATTGGGTGAATGGGTATGGGTTATGGGGTTGGTTCCACCCTGGAGGACCCTGAATGCAACACCGAGTACTGGTTGCTGAGTTCTTCAGATGATAAGTGATTTAATCCAGAGGTGATGATCAAAATGCTATACTAAAAGTAACACCCTAAATGGCTTTGTTTAAGATGTTAAGATGTTAAAGGAGAGGAATTCACCTGAATCCAGCCCTGCTGGCCCTGGGTTGTGGCTCACTATCACCAACTTGTGGCCACATAACCAAATTATAGGACTAGTAGACTTAGAGTCCTAGATGTGAAGAACTTCATAAAAGCCAAAAACCCCAGTGAAGTTATCTACATCCCCCAAAACTTCTAAAGGATAAGGAACTGAATATTTTAGTGTTAACCCGGACATCTCGTGGTGTGAACACTGCTTCTTTGAGTGATCCAAAGTTGTTCAAACCTGGCAGTCAGAAAAATATTTATATCCTTTAAAATACACAAATATCTGGTTTCAGCTGGAAGTTAAGAGCTCTCAATAGATTTGAGACTTATAATGAAGAAGAAAAACCTTTCTTAATAATTTCTACCAGGTTGACATTTAAGAGACTTTACTGCTGAGTACCTAACGAGCAGTGATTTTTACGGAAGTCCTCATTTCAGCTGATTCCATGGCCTGATTAGATGTCATTACAACAAGAGTTGGGGATGTAGCCGATTTTCTGATTTTTGTGTTACAGCAGCCAACTTGAGACATCTTCTGGCAACTGTGACTTTTTCTTTTTCACTCTCATAATTCTAGGGGAGGACTGATCTTAAGTAACTGGGCTCAGATAATTGTTGGTAAGGAGCTGAGGATGGAGCTGAGGATGGGACTGAATCTGATAGTGAGGTTATGAGATGAAAGAGTCTTTATTTCCATGTTAGCTGTTGGCAGCAGAGAAGCTGTGGACAGTGTAGAAAGGATCTGTCTGTCTCTCAGCCTCCTCTCATTATGGTGCGAGAGGGCTGCTGGCCCAGGAATCTGAGGTGTGGTCTTAGTCCTGTCTCTTACTCCTAACTAGCTCTTTGACTTTGGGTGTGATGATCTCTGTGTGGTCACCTTATCTCTCTTAGGTTTACCTTAGCAGCAAAGCTTGGTTTTTATATATTCTGTTCCTATAATATGGTGGTGCTGTGACAGTCAGTCAGAAAGCACTGAGTAAATATAAGGAAGTATAATAATCATCAGTGGAAACGCACTTTCCTTGAAAAATCTGTGCTATGTAAGGTTTACTTCTTATTCTCCTCTCTGTTCCGCCTCCCTTTCCTTCTATACTTCCTCCTGTTCCTGCTACTGTGTCAGTTCCTGTTCCTATCTCTGGCCTGGTCCTTTAGTCAGATTCAGTAGGCGGATGGGGAAAATTTATTCTGGCATCCCAAGCTGTGTCTCATGCATCTGTTGTCTCTCCAGTGCTTGGATATGTGGTAGGTATTCAATTGGAATGGTCAGTTAAACAGGTTCTGAATATGGTAACCGTCACTCCTGTTTCTCTTATCTAGGTCCTGAGTATGAGGACACCATTCTCTGAATGCTTCAGCCTATTTCTTAAAAACATTTGTGTTTTATAGTTGTTACACTTCTCCTCCACCTATTGGAAAATACTCCCATTGGGCTGATGGATCCACTCTTAAAAGATCCTCACACTGCAGTTTGAGAACTTGCATCTGATGGCAGCCCAGCAGGTATGAAGAGTGAAGGATTCAGAGCCCAACCTTGGGCCTGAGTCAAGGTTTTGCCACTCAGTTTGTGCCCTTTTGGGCTTCACAGTCTTCACGTGTCAACTGACATTCTCTAAGCCAGAGTTAGGGATTCGGTGAGATCACCTTCAAGAGCCCATGTTAAGGGGCAGATATTTTTAATTGTGGAAAGACAGACCTGTGAGTTTACCCATTCTGCCTGTCCTGTACACTTAGAACGGGCTACAGATTTTTAGCTTCTATGTTCAAGATGGCTGTTGCTTTCCCCTCTTCATGTTCATGAACTGTCTCTTCCCTCTCAGGGATCTGCAGCACCTGGGTCAAAGATCCACAGAACCCTAGCATCCCCCAGGTAGAGGTTGGTAGGACTCCAGCCCCCAACTCTGACTCTTATCCTCTGCTCACCTTTGATCTGTTTTACTTACATAGGAATTTGGAATGTGATTTGCTTAGAGTAAATACTTTTGACAAAAATTTTGAAAACACCAACAATTGGCCTCGGCCTAGGATAAAGACTTAGGATCAAAAGAAAGAACTACATAGAGGACTTAACTCTGGTGTGGTTTAATAGCTATAAACTCATAGGAATGCTGTGGAAATAAAGGAACGCGCTGGATACACACAGACACTTTTGTACTGTTGAGAAGATGGGGCTGTAAGTCCAGTAAGAAGTAACCCCAGAGGATGACAGCTGGAGTTGCATGCCTCACTTTCAGTTGAGGGCATTTTCTTCAATGAAAGCTTGGTGGAAAACTGACTTCTGTCACTGGATGCGTGGCGTGTCGTTGATTTGGAATGCCTCTCCCCAGGTTGATGCAGCAGGAAGGTGAAAAGAATGAAACTGTGTTCTTTTTACAAAACACAAATGCTGTGTTCACAATTTTAGCAGTTTATCCTTTGGGATTTGTTAGGAGGACTGGGGGAGAGAAACAGGATGCCTGCCTCTCAGTAGGGACTGTGGGAGGGTGTGAAGAAGCTGCTGGAGAAGGGTAGGGAGTACAGAGTGCAGGATGACTTGGGGTGGGGCTCCCACTCTCTGGAGAAGAGCCTCTCCTTTACCGTAAATAACACAGTATTCTCAAGTAGTGCCCTGCTCTCGGAATTTTGTGGAGCTTCTTTGGAAAGCACTGCATAATTACCTGCAACAATGTCATTTTCTGTTACACCTCCATACCTGTCAATTTTTCAAAAGGCCCTCTTTTAGCTTCCAGATCTCTTCGGCTCTTAATAGGAACTTTCAATATAATCTGAAGATCTAGTACAGAAAAAAAGTATTCATGTAAGTCTTACTGATTCCGAATTTGTGATCATTGTGTCAGAGTTACTGCAAATGTGTGACTAGCTCTGTCCAGCGTGCTTGCAGGTATTTAAGAGCATGCAAAGTGATGTTACAATTCTGAACTTTTCTTGCCTAATCCTTAAAGCAGGACCTTTGCAAGGCCAGGTTGTATCTAGGTTTCTGTTATTCTGCTTGATAAAAAGAATGACACCTATTATGTCTTTTGTTTTGCTGATCTCCCGCCCCCTTTCTCCCTAATTAATCTGAAGTAGAGAGGCTTTACCACAAATGAAAATTATCAGCCTGCCAACAACTGCTGGCAATTTTGGGTCTTGGGGACTTTGGAGAGAGAACAAATTTGGGAACTATCTTTAAAGCACTGGTGAAACCTTATACTCAAAATCAGAGAAAGCACACCTTAATTCAAAATTAAGAATGTGCTCCCTACATTTTGATCTGAGAAAATTTGCTGTGTCACCTGCTGACCAACGGACTATCCCAGTGATAGACATGACACTCCCTTACAGGTGAAATCTCCAGTTATAAGAGCTTGTTGGTTTGGTGTTTGCTTATATTTGGTACATTGTGTATTTAAATTGCCCAGCAGTTTATTAAGCCCAGCCTCTATCCAACTAATTTGGATCTAATTAGGCTTTTACCTTAGGCAAATAATTTTATATCCACCAAATCTTGATTTCTGTATTTGAATCAATAGCTAACATCACCTTTTTGGAAATAAACACAATGTAAAGAACTAAGTATAGTGCTCTCTCAGGAATGTCTATTAGGATACCTACTTGTAGGCGAGCTTGTGTGATGGGTTGACATGACACCAGACTTCTGTGGAAACTCAGTGTAAGTCATCTTTGCCCTGGAGCAAGCCAGCTGCTGTGATTTTTTTACTCCCTAACCAGCTACCATTGCGTTTACAGTCCACCTGTGTGCCAGGTCTCACTCTTCTGGTCTAAATTTCCTCTCTTCCCTTGGCATCCTCCCTCCTCCAGTAAAAGTCACAAAACAAATTGCTTGCACTAGAATTTAGGCTCACCTCTATCTGTTGTTTGCTCCTGTTGTTTTCCTGTCTGTCCAATTGGTCAGATTCCAGAACCGTCTATACGCCCTGCCCTTTGAACCGTCTCTGTTCTGGGAATGAATACATATTCACAGGTGCCCTGTCCCATCATGGTGTTGATTTCTAGTCTTCGATGTACCTTGACCAACTGGTCTGTACTGGATCTAATCCTTTGGCTTCTCTGGGATCCAGGTCCCCTTGTCTGCTGAATTCCAATGAAACCTTCCATGCCTCAGTTTACTGACTTCTGAAGCAACTAACATGTACAAATATACATACACAAGTAATTAGAGAAATAGGTAATTGGAAAATAGTAAGTAGAATTTTGATAAAACCCCAGTGAAATAAATGGAAGAATGTAGCTATGTTGAATGTGTTTATTTGGATGCTTGCAGCCTTTGGCATTGATTTGTTCATTTATTGACTTATCACCCACCATATATTGGGTCTGTGCACTCTACATATGAGCTGTTCTGCTGGGTGCAGTGAGTGACACATGGATTGGAAGACCTATTCTGACCCTATTAAATGGAGCATAAGACAATTCTGTGTTCTTCCAAATTCCTCGGTAATAGTGGGCTTGTGTCTGGTTTAATGTTGAAGAATTGAAATGTGGATTTCAGTAACTGGAAACTAGTAATAGAAAGTCCAGCTGTGGAGCTGGTCAAAGTAGCTTGTGTGCAGTTGAAGGGAGGTTGGCTTGTGCTTATGGAGACCTTGTTTAAGTCTCATCTCTTGCTAATTGTGGGATCCTAGGTAAAACACTTAACTTTTGTCTTGGACCTCAGTTTCTCTTGCCATGAAAAGAGGCAGCTAGCCTAAATGAGCCAGCTTTTGAATTCTGTTAATTTATAAAAAATATTTTGAAATATCAGGGCTTAGAGAGAGGGCACTCACCTTGCCCTCTTATGTCACTCTGGGCACCACTGACCCAGAGTGAGCCCAGAATGGAAATGCCATTAGGACTTGTAGCATCAGAAACACCCCCAGTGATGGCATCTCCTCCAGGAACATTCCGGCCTCTGTGGCTGGTCTCCTGTGTGTGGCCTGACAGGCCTTCTGCCAAGACCGGTTTCTATAAAAATACACACCAAGACATCTCTTCTTTTTGCTCTTTAAAGTTTTTAGTTCATGCTATATGAAGAGCAAAATTAGCTGTTAGAAGCCATCACTATTACAATGACCTGCAACTGAGGACTCATCCAGGTAGTCGCTAAACACATCATTCTGATGTGTACCAGTGACCCTGTGTCCCCTTACTTGTCTGCAGAAGATAGCAGAAAACTGCACTTTGCATTACGTAGCTAATTCACTTAAGTTGATGGACACCTGTTGTTGCCATGAAATATTTCTTAAAATCATCCTTAATTGCTATCTTAATTGCTTAAGATAACACTTAAACTCATTTTGGGATAGAAAACAAGAACAATAAAATATTCTAGAAATGTCCATTTTTAACATACGTGTGAATATATGAACATATATATTTCTATTTTATATATTCATAGTCTGCCATTCATAGCAAAACTCATCTATTTCCCATAAGATTAAAAATAGTTCAAAAACTTAATTTTCAATGGCTGTATATATAGTCTAGAGAAGTTGCCTATAACTGCTGTCACATGTATCACTGTGTTTTTAGACCTTGTGAGCTTTTTGTTTGTTTGTTTTTTTTAAGTGGCCTTTGTAGGTGGGAAGACAAAAATGTCTTGGACTAACAGATTTGAATATTGGCTGTGAGAAGAAATTGCATGCAATTATAAGCTTTATATTTTCTATTCTAGCTACAATTTACAATGTTTAAAAGTTCCAGTAATACATAAGGTCTTCCTTTGGAGGCTCTGTTTTTGTGCTTATGTGTGAACAAACCCAATCATAAAGAGAAAAACAGCCAAAATAATAAAACATTAAGAAAAACTAGGGAAGGATGAAAATTGACATTTATGGAGCACATGCTATGTGGATGCCCATACATTATCTCATTATGTTCTCAGAAGCAGTCTGTGAGATAAATGTTACTTACCCTTATTTCACAAAAGGCAAAACTGAGCTCACAGAGGTTTTGCTCTCACCCAGGTTTATTAGCTAGTCTGCAAATAGGAGAACCAGCATTTGAATCCAGGTTGTTCAAATACAAAATCCTTCTATATTATGCCATGCTGCCTAAATGCAATGAAAAACTGGTTTCCAGTGGCTGTTGCCCACTTTCCTGCCCCATATCAATATAAATCTATGGAAGAAGTTTGGAAAGATTAACGTTACTGCGGTGGATTTTCTGTCCTTTGGATCCACTTGGGCGTGGAAGTTTGGGAGTTTATAGAGGATCCATGTCACTCAGCCCCCAGCATCTATGCTTTACTGCTACAGCCTGAGTCAGTGACCTATGTAAGACGTCCACAGTTTTGCAGCCTTCACTCTTTCCTTGGCAACTTGGCTTAAAGCAAATCTGCATGTGCCCTAGTGCAGAGTGGGTGTGTGAGATTGGTACCACCCCCAAGCTATGTCCTTTGCAGTTTCCAGTGGAAATCCTCATTCATTAAACAAATTAACAGTTGGGCCTCAGTGAAAAAATGAAAGACTTTTTTTGTACTAACTGCATTGTGACTTTCATGTCTTCATTTATAAAGACAGTTCTCTTCATAACCCCCTAAGAGTTCCCACTCAGAGAATTCTCTGTCTTTGCTTTGATCAATTATGAGAGCTCTAAAATAGCATGCAGTTCTGAAATTCTCCACTCTCCACATGGTGGTTCTTATCACCTCTCGGCAGTGTATTCACTCATCCATTTAGCCTTCAAGCAATCCTTAGGACCAGCTAAGGACCAAGCATGAGACCTCACTGCATCCTCACCAGTGTCCTTTTCTCAGCATTTGTAGAATTCTGTACTTTTGAAGGGTTTTTACATTTATTTTTTATTATATATATATATATATATACATATATTTATATATATATGTGTATATAAATGTATATATATGTATATGTATATATACATATATATGTGTATATATACATCTATATGTATGCATACATATATATATACATATATTTACTGAATATCAAATCTCAGTAAAAAGATAGTATAGTGTGAAATGTAGTTCAACTGTTACAACAATATTGTGAAAAAAAGTAATATAACATGAATTTGTAAATTATAAAGAAGTTATCTTTCTCGCCTCATAGTTACTTTACATATATTACCTAAGGCTAAAGACCTAATAAGCTAATATCTATAAACAGGGAACAGATTTTACTAGTGTTGGTAATTGGAGGCATATTTATGCTACTTTGCTGTTTTTTTCTTTGATCTGGGCCTTGTCAGTTCTTGGATTAGGAATTCCCGTCTGTAATACGTAACACAAGAGTTTATGCAGTGTGTTGGTTTAGTTTGTATAATAGTTTCACCACATTTTTAAAAATTCTTGCGAATAACCCTCTGATTGATGTAGGTTCATCTAGGTATTCCTATTTCACAGGCAAGGAAACTGAGGCAATGAATCACGGAGAAGGGAGCGGAACAAATAACTTTCCAACTGAGTCTACTACACAGTAATTTGATTTTCAGAATTAGGCAATTATGTGTCTTATCATTTGAGTATAACTGTCTTTAGATCTTCACAGAAAGAAAATTCTTAGTAGACATACATATTTCTACTTGAACGAACAAATGCTTTTCATTCACAATAGGAAATTGAACCTCACAGAATGAATTTGGTAAGAGCTGATCCCTGATTATGGACAGCTGCCCAAATTGGTAAAGCATACATAATATATGCCTTGTTGGAACTGCACATTCAAAATGCAGGTTGACGGGAAAGGATGTTACTACCCTCAGTCAATATGTCGCCTAAATGTATGAATGCAATACAGTGTGGTATTTTGGAACATGATGTTAGGTTTCCTGATTGGAAATGTTCTTGAACTAAAATATCCTCCGTGACAAGCTTTTTTGTGGTTATAAAAAAAGATCAGCATCTCACAGGTTACCCGATTTGCTAATTACTTAGCATTCAGATCAGGTATTTGTGGTGAAATTAGCATGCAATAACCATCAGTTTTTGACAAGGGTTTCTGATGGAAGAAAGGGATAGCTGTAAGGTGATAAGCGGTAAGGAAAAATAAGAAGTAGATTTTCAGGGTTACATTTTATGACCTAGGTTAGATGATGACTCAATGCGACTATGTTCAGCCAGGGATAGATGGAGAAATAGGAAAGGCAGAACTACTACTTTAAAAGTATCTCAAAGGATGTGGCTTTTCCTTTAGAAAGGCTAATAACCAGAACTGTTAATGTGGGCTAAGTTACCCCCTCACATCCTGTGTAGGAGGACCTGTGAGAGCTGGTTATTTTCCAATTAACAAAGGGTAGGAGGCTGTTCTTAATATATTTACTCAGAGGCCCTGATTTATCTATTTATATCTATCTATTTATGTCTGTCTCTGGTGATCTATATATTTATATATGTAACTCTGCTTTCAGTTCCTGAGATCCAATCCTAAAATGACTGAGGCTCAATCTGAGGAAAGATTCTACTACATTTCGATCATGTCTCCTCTGTTTTTGGTTTAAGGTGCCGATATGAATGCGAATGCGATATTAACAATGTACTTCTTTTTCATGGATCCTCATCTCTCCATCCCTGCCTCCTCCCTTTAAATGCCATTGAATATGCTTCAGCATGACTCATCACAAAAAGGGATGGAGCTCTTATTCTCAAGTATTTTCATGAAGTATTGTTTTAGTTGACATGACAGCTCCCACAGCAGACCACGTGGTGAGTTGTTTCTTAGTCTCTTTGAATCTATTACTGCATCAGCAAACTTGGGGAAATAGTACTACCTACTTCAAAAGGTTGGATGAGGAGTAAGTAAGTGGATATTCCTAAAACACTTTAACAGATATAAAAAGAATTAAAAAAGTTTATTCAATAAAAGCAGAGATTGCTGCCCAGGAAGTAATGAGCTTCATAGCCACTTAGAAGTAGAGGAGATCAAAAGTGTATCTGAGAGCAACATTAGCTACCCTGGAGGAGGAAAAGTGGATTAATAGCCAGTCAGTGTTGCATATCTCCCAGTCCACCACCAGTTTAAGAAAGTTGAACACCAAGGACTTGCAAAAATATCCCGACTCATCTCTAGTAGAGATGATCCTTCCAGGGAGACTATCAGACCTTCCTTTAAACTAATTCAGATTAACACATATTTCCCTGCTGTCTGGGGGAGTGGAAAACTCCATGCTGTCACTTCAAGCACTCTGGAGAGCACATCTGTCAGGATGGAATTGCTCACCCCACACTTTGTGGACTAGGGCTTGGCCTCCAAGCCTCACATGTGATCCATATTCTGTTTGGGATAGTGGTCATGGCAAACTCTTTGGGAAGGGAATTTGGTAAGTTTTCCTACAAATCATTGTGCAGCTGGGGTTGGGCTTTGGCATGGCCTCCCATGAATTGAACTGTGGCTCTCATGCTCTCCAGGGGCTGGGGTTTGGCTCCAGCCAAGGAACATACACATACCTCTGAGGCCTGATGTTGTTGCTTTCTGCAGTTCCATGGATTGTGGAATTTTACTGATAGTGGATCTCAGGCCTGGATGATTGCCCCAGTGGTGCTTTCATTTTCATCCATTCATTCTGCTGTGCATGTATTTATCTGTCTGTTCATTCAGCAATCAATAATGTTTTAGTGTGTAGAAGTTGCTAAGCTAGGTCTAGTCAGTATATAATAGGAGAGAACTGCTTAAAATTAATCATAAAGATTTTGTCTCTATTTAATCTGTATGTCCCGTGTCTTTCATAGAGCTTACCAGATGGGGACGAGGGGGTGTTCCTTAAATCTTAGCTATTTGAGGACGAGGGGATAAGTGCTAGAATAAAGCTGGGTACAAAGTGCTATGAGAACCAAATAGATGGTGTTTGTATAGCACAAATACCTAATTTTGTCCAGTATTTTTATTATTTGGCTTATATTTACTATATTGCTTAGTTTGCATAAGTACTTCTATAAGTAAAAGGTATTTTTTTCTTATTTCCTTGATATATTAAGCACAGAGGCGCTAACTAACCTCCTTAATTTTGCAACTCTTAGACTACTGTGTCCATCACAGAACTATCTCGGGATTGAAGTCCCTTTGTACATTTCTGGCATTGCCTTTATCATGGCACAGGGGCAATTAAATTCCCTACTATGAGGTGTAAAACCTCATGTTTCAGATGATAGCAGCTACTCACATTAGGCCAAAGTGTTTGATTTTGGTCTTTTATCCCCAAAACATATTTTGATCACTTACCATGTGTCCTGTGCTAACTTAAAATTAAGTGTTCTGCTTAAGGCTTACTACACGTACCATGTGGGGTATTTAAGTTTTCTGAAGCTTGTAAAAGGATCGATTATCCTCTTCCTTGAAAAGGTATGGATAATACTATTGCTTGGATAATTTAGAAGGGACTAGAAGCAGCTTCTTTGATATGAACATTTTTCTCACAAAAGCTGGGTAGTAGTGAACCTAATCTGCACCAACCATTTTATACATTCTGGAAAATCCTTTTAAAAAAACAAAGCCTTCATCTGGCCCAGAATATAGTCATAGAAGTATGATCTAGGACACGTTTTTTAACCTCTTTTCACCTCAGATTTCACCTCCATAAAATGAAGGGGTCTGGAAAAGGACTCAGTTCCTAAGGGTCTTTGTAATTCTAAGTCTTGGCTATAGTTCATGGCCCTAACCTAAATGATGGCTTTTAGAATGCCATCCTTATCAAAAATTTCCTCCTTCGCAAACCGCCTCTACCTCCTAGGGTCTAAGGCTTCCTGTTTGCCTTTCACTCCCACAGACTCCTGCTGGGCTGTTCTCTGGCGCCATCTCTCTGGGTCTCTGGGGAAGATAATAGAGAGGAGCTGAGAAGACTCCATGGGAGCTGCCCCTTCCATGAGCTGTTTTATGACTCATGTGCTGTAGGGGGTGCTGGCCTGTTGAGGGGGGTGAGTGGAGAGGAGAAGGGAACTTCCCTTTTTTCCTTCCTTTCTCCTTAGAAGAAATAACTCAAGAAACCTGCTATCTCAGGCAGCCGCCTCTTTCACACAGGGTATTGGATCGTTTGCAGAATTACAAAACAAACAAACCCCTCTCGAATTATCCTAAAGATGGTAACAGGAACAGATTTTTAAATATCTTAATACATCCCTTCTGACTAACCCTGCTCTTATTTTCTATTTTCCCCTCTTTTCTTCTGCTTTACACTCCTGAAAGAAAGAGAAGTGAAGGGTGACTGAGCTTCTTAACACGTTAAGGAGTAGATCAGCAATCTGACTTTTGAGTAGCTCATGAGATTTTTCTTCTGCAAAAGTTTCTGGGAATTTCTTCCAGAAAAGTTATGGGTGAGGAGAGTAAATGGTTGCAGCTGGATTAACACTCTGCCTGTTTGCTTCTGAGACATCGATGGTGCCTTTCTCTGAAAAATTGATCCTATTTTCCAGAACACAAAGCCCAGAGGGCACTCTTGCCAGGTCCTGTTCTTGCTTGAATAAAATGTTGGAGTCGCCCATCACCTTGAGTGTGGGGAGGAGAAAGATTGTGGGGAGGTGTCTGAATTCTTGGACCTGAGCCCAGTGATTCACCACATTTGCTGTATCTAAACACATCATCAGGTTTTGTCAAGTTTCTGCTGTGGTTGGATAATTAATGTTATTGGAGGAAACGATGAATTTTTTCCCCTCACAGCTGAAGATGAGACAGAATTTGTCAGGCATCACACACAAGTGTATTTTGCTTAATATTTCCCATTTGAATCTCTGTTGCCCAGTAGCCCAAGGGCTCCTCCAGCGATCTTCCCATGCTCAAGGCCACAACCCCCACACAGCCAGGATCCATTTAAAGAGGGGAAACCAAGTTGCTCTCCTGGCTTTGCTCTTTAGCTTCTTTTTCTCACTTTTTTTTTTTTCCTACACAATGTGGAAACACTTCAGTGCCTTCTCTAAAGTTGAATTTGGCTGACTTTAGGTTTAGAATGCCTAAGGAAGACCTATTTCTTCCAACATCTTGAACCAGAGAAGTAAAAATGTCTGCATCATTGATGTGCCCAAAGATCTCCTTGCCCAAGTTGCTGCCTCCACCCCCCATAATGCAAGAAGCAGAACCATCATTTTTCCTAATTCTCAGCTTAGCTTAAGTTCTCAGCATGTATTTTCTGCCACAGTATAAGCAAGACACACACCCATATGAGAGCACAGATGCAATGGTTGTAGTTCTAACACCACCATTTTCTTTCCCAGTTGAGGAAACATACCAGCATGCAGGGCTGAGAAAAAGGCTTTACTGTATAACCTCGAATCCTTTCTCAGTTATGTAGTAAAGCTTAATTATTTGAAAACTTTAGAATTTGTACTAAGCCACAAATGATTCCTGACACATTGGGGGTGACAGTTCACCAAGAGTCACTGAGAACCACTTCTTTACACTGCGGAGATTTTCCTCTTGTCGAGACCACTTGTCCAGCAGTTGGGCTGGTAATGGAGTATTGTGACTTACCATTTCTTAGTGATTTTATTTTCACCTTGAAAAAGAGGGCTTCAGAAGGGGTCTGAGAATCAGCGCAACCTGCCTGGCATAATTAACATTTGGTAGATGGTCTCAGGGAAGGCTGATATGTAAGTACTGAATCAGCTTATCTATGGTCATTCTCTTCTTGCCCTTTCCTTTTGTATCTCATCTTTCCCACCCCATACATAGGCTCTGCTCAGAGGAATAGTCAAAAATGCAAGAGTAAAGCAGGGGTGTTGGTGAAGAGCAGTACCTTAAAAATGAAATGTGGGCTATGGGGAGGGGAAAGGGTGAGCTGGATATGAAAAAAGTGGTCTATTAAAGCCTTGATATTGGGGTAAGAAAGAGAAATGGAAAGACTTTGGCTAGAAACTGTGGGATCTAAACATTTTTGATCCACTGGTCATTCAGAGCCACCTGCTTCATGTTAATAAGCTGTGTGAGCCCACTGCAGGCAAGATACTCAAGTGGCTCTAAGTGGCTTGGCCCTAGAAAATGCTCACTGTTAAGAGACCAATAAATGCTCACTTGCATGAGTGATATGGCTGGACATGACATTGTGTGTCCTTGCATAACACTTTGCTCCTGAGGGTTCTGAGCAATTGAAGAGGGAGCCCAGGCATGAAACCCACAATCCAGAATGTGCAAGGTCATTACTGATGCATGTAGCCATAGAGAAGAGTCATGGAGTTTTAGAGTCGGAAGAAAATTTAGAGCTTGTCATGCCCAAATCCCCTCATGCAAATCAATTAACAAAAATTATATAGCCAAACATTCATGTTGATGCCCTGTAATTAGTAACTGGAGTTTGAGGTACTCAACAAGGTAATAAAGCCCATTAACAGCCATCAGACTCATGGAGTCTCTCTGGCACAGCTAGTGAGTTAGCAGCTGCTTTCTGGATGAAGTGGTTGAAAGGAAGAAAATATTATTTCTCTGGGTGTTTTGGACCCCATCCAGCCTGGACCAGTCACACTTCTCCTTTCCTGGTTAAAATTAGCAAAATTTCCTTACTAGGCTTAGGGATTGGAGGAGGATCAAAACAATCATCCCACCCAGTTTACCAGGTACATAATGTAAGCTTATTTGAACAGGGTGTTAACCAGAAGTAGGTTAATTGTGTCATTCTCCCAGGTTGAAGTGTGGCAAACTCCTGGACATGAGATTGAGACCCAGCCCCTTGGAGCTTTCATCTGCCTCCCCAGAATTCTTTCTTCCCAACCCTCACCAGAGCTCCACACCCAGGCCTTCTTGTGGCTCTTCCAACCTCTTTCTGATATGATCTTCTACCCATCCTTCAAAGACCCAATGGGAGGAGACTGTAGCTTGCGTTTTCCCCTAAAATGTAAGGAACATTCACGGCCCTTTGTCCACAGTGTCTCATCTATGCCTCCACTGAAGCAGCCGTTCCACAGTGAATTGCTTATTTATCTGTAAGTGCTTGGATCTTCCTGTTTTGTTTTGTTTTTTTTCCCCAGCTTAACCTAGAACCTGGCATGAAGCAATAAGCTAACAAACCTCAGAGTGTATGAAGGATAAACACATAGGTGGCCCAAAAGCTACTCTCTGGTTATCTTTCTGTCTCTGCAAGGGCAGAGACACCTGTGTGTTTTGTTCACTGTTAAATGCCCCAGCAACTAGAATAGTCTTGATGCCACAATGGGTTTCAATAAATATTTGTTGAAAGTATACATGGAACACAAGAAAATATTTTCCCCAAGATTTTAACTTACACTGTTATTAGATTTTCTTGCAAAATAGTGAGCAAAGCAATCATCGTCATCATCCTTTCCCTCACAGTACATTTGGTGTGGTTGTCATCTTCCTCGGGGCCACCCATATTGTCACTTCCTTCTAATAGCTTCTTATCATTGGTAGTTGAGCAGGAGCTCAGCTGTGTCTCTAACTTAGGAGTTGGGATATCTTTGAGGGAATATGAGTTTTAGGTACTGACTTTGGGAAAATGTTCATCTAAAATGTGAACATGTTCATTTATACCATTTACTTTTCTACCATTGCCTTTCTTAGTTTATTATTCTCCACTGGGAGATTTGGAGGTAGGATTGGGAGGTGTGGTATTGTTTTGCATATAGAACAGAGAAGCTATTAAGTTGCAGAGTGTTTGAAATAGTACTGGATTTTTTTCCCCAAATTATTCTGACACCTTCTTGGAGAAAGATGAACAGCTATTTTCACCAACACTAAAGCAAAGTGGGCCTTTTATGACTTATGTAAGGCAAATGGCAAGACTAGTTATGTGCTCATAGTGGGCACAAGAATTGGAGGGCAGTATCTGTATTATTTTGGCAGATTATTACTTTGCTCTGATCATAACACTCTGCTTACTGTAGACTATTAATAAATAGGTGTTGCATTTAAAGTGAATGTTTGGGTTTCATCATTTGAAAGGGATGTTAGGGGCCAGATCTTTGAAACTTTATATTTGAAGATGATAATGATGGTGTCACAGATTTATGGTAGAAAAGTCAGGATTGATGTGTATTACTTATCCTGTGGGATTTAATTATTTGGAATCATAATTATTTGCTACTCCAGTATTATGCATACAGGAGTGGATTTCAGTACTCTTCATTTGCCTACTAGGCTTTATTAGTTATCCAAACAGGGAGCATTGTTCCATACATATCTTTCCTCCAAGCCTACTACCACCAAAAAAAAAATAAGGGGGCAGTAAACAATGCAAGTAAACAATATAAACATTCATCCCCTTTAATGATTGTTTATTAAGTGTGCAATGCTGCACGTGATGTCTGGTGACAGAGTACTGGACCAGGACTGTACAGTTCAGGGCTCATTGCTTCACCACCATGCATTTTATACAACTCAGTGTGAGGTGTTTCATCTCAACATTAGACTTGGATGACATCACAGAAAGCAAAAAAAAGCTTTCATTTCATGTGCTGTCAATAGGTATTAACTGTCTGGAGCAGTGTGTTGAAAAGAAATCTGAGACCACTTTAGGGCACAGAGTAAATGAATGCTATACATGATTGCCTGGTGATGTCAACTGTGGACAATGGATAGTGCATTTGTACAACTGCATTGCCAACTTCAACTGGATAATCTAAACTTCCAATAGCTGTAAGATTGAATCTTTGCCATCTAAAAAACATAAAACCTCTGCAGATATGCAAAGTGCAGAGTTCTTTAGTTTAATTTAAAAGTGAAAACATCAAAGGTTAACTAAAGCAATGTGATGATTTCAAATCCCTACTTCTAAGTAAAGAAATGTCAGTTTTCCTACAAACACCCTCCTTCTCCCCCCCCCACCCCCACCCCGCCTCCCCCCACCACCAGTGGCTTTATAAACAGAACAAAAGAAAGGTATTTGTTTTCCCTGGTCAGTCTAGTTTCCATTGTTTCTATGAAGAGTATTTAAAGGAATCTAAATGCACCAGTAGAATTCTTTCTAAGTTACTATTTAGTCTAAATGAAAGTTTAGTCATCTATGCCTCATTCCAGTGAAAACCTTGAATCTTTAAATAAGTCACATGAAGTTTAAAAATATAAGCAAGAGCCTTTTTGTATATTTTGGTCTAGGAGACAGATTTAACTCTAATTTGAAACTGTGTTTCATTAGGGATGTTTTCTTTTGACTATGGGTTTAAATTAAGGTTGTTATACATGATAGTGCTGTCTCAGGGAGGGCCGAATAGGGTCCTTAAACATGGACCACAGTTTATGAGATGATCTGTTTGTATGTACATATAATCTAGATTTATCTTTGCGCAAATGAGGACTCTAAAATAATTTTGAAATTACACTCCCCACTTTAAGAATTCAGTTGATAAGAACTTTAAAAGCCCAAACAGCATGAATGAAATGAAGCCAGTAAGTGCTTCGTCTTGTGATTCTCTAGTTGTGTTTCTTTAGTTCCAGAAATATGATAAAATGCCCCTTGTCATGTGTGGCTTATAGGCACAGAAAACTGTGGACTGTTGAGTCCATGATACTTCCAAAATCATGAATGCATAAGTTAATTAAGAAGGAGGATTTTATCCTTTTTCTCCGCATACAAAGGAGTTTTACCACATGTGATATTTCTAAACACATTAATATTTATCTTAAAAATCATGTAACATTGGACTTGGAAAGGCTATATTTGGTTCTTGCCTCCTGTTTTTTGGAAAAATGAGGCTATTTGCTTCAGGACCCCTGGCTAGTTATGGCAGAAGCAGGCATCACATGAGGAACTCTTGACTCCATGTCCAATGTCTATTCTTACCTCAAATAATTACAAAATAAAGACAGTATAAAACATGATAATGTGGATATTATAGAGTATAAATGGGAGTTATTATCTAATGATTTGGCTTTCCCAAGTCAGTGCTTCCAAAGTTGCTCTAACGTTTTCTCCCCTGTTTCATTATTTCTGATGAAAATAAACAGGAAGTTATTCCCTAACAGCATTTTTCTTTTTATTCTGGTTACTTAGAAGCTGTTGGCTAATGTTCATGTCCAGTCTCAGCAGTCATATTGATCATGGGGTTAGTGTATTGGCTTTCTTCTTCCCTCTCAACTGATTTTCTTTCTGACTTATCTGCTCTTTATTGTAAGCTTCTTCAAACATTCTCTAGAAGAAGGTAGGAGAGAAAATGAATAAAT
>PVIJ01013252.1:0-24938 GCA_004024925.1 Scalopus aquaticus | reverse complement strand
AGAGGCACAGAGCCAGCTGATGAGATGAAGTCCCTAATACATGAGTTTTGTTTGTATACTTAAACTACACCTCAGCATTCCGAATTCCATGATGCAGCTTTTGTCCATTTTTTGGAAACATCAATGAAGGGAACAGAGCAAGTTGCTTAATGTGAAGCCCCTACTAGGGCTAGCAGGAGAGTCATTAATGAAGGAACATGTGAGAATTCTTCTGAAATTGGAACATCCATGGAAGAAATTGCTCTGTGCTCTCTTCAGTGTGAGCTTTGTATGCAGGGCTTGTGGATTCTCAGTGCTTAGTCAACTTCCAGAGAGTGGTGCCCTGAGTGGCTTTGTGTTATCCAGGCCTCCTTCCATTATTGACAAGTCATATCACATAATCCCATTATGATCTGACTTAAAATTAACTGCTGAGTAGATTTATAAGGACCTCTTAATAATATTGATTATTTCTGGACTAATGAATTGACTATGAAATGGCAAGAATGTTAGGCAGTTCCCCTCCACCTGTTTTGTTTCTTTCTTTTTGACATATTCGTGGAGAAGTGGTTTGACTTAATTAATTGAATTAATTTATTAGATCTTTAATGATAATTGATAGGCGTGATCTGTTATATTTCATGCCTTGACTATTTCCAGAGACCAGGGTGAGGCTTTACGATCTGACCAAAGTGATGCAGCTTAGAGATCACCCTTTTGCTGCCTTTGTAGTTAAGTGAACTGTTTAGTATCAGGGAAGTGAAACTACAAGCCAGAGTTCAGCATTAGCTTCTGAACAGCCCCATCTGGATGCAACTGAGGCACTGAAAGCCAACATGTGAAAAACAGAGCCATTGATTCCCCCACCCCTCCCTGCATGCCCTCTGTGCCTCTTCCTAACTCCCTTCAATCTTCAGAGACTAGAATCACCATATCCTGGTCTGATTCCTCAGAACCTAGATGTCCTAAAAGGGGACACAAAGCCACACATTGCTGCCTGCTTCACTCAGCCCTGATGCCACACCCTTGGACCTCTGCATTGGTCCCCTTCTCATCTGGATTTAAAACAGTATCTAAGGCAGTACTTAAAACAGCACTGATGGCAGGGACAGTACCAAGGGACAGATCACTGTCTGTGAGTTCTTACCCATGTACTCAATTGCAAGACACCAGTCAGTTTCAGGGGCCAACAACAATGGGGTTTGTTTAGTAAACAGGAGGTTAGGGGAAAGGTAAGAGTTTCCAAGGCCACAAGTGGCCAGCTTCTCACCCCAGATAGTATCCACAATGTCTAGCAGTTCCAAACAAAGGCCACTTGTGCCAGATAGTGCTAGCCTGTCAATGAGAGCCTAGAACTGGTGACACACTGGTCAGCAAGGCACCAGGGCCCAACTCAGATGGCAACTGAAGGTGTTCACAGGTGGGTTCACTGCAGCAAACCACAGCAATAGTCTAGGCTAGAGAGCATTGGATGCTGGAGCAGACCATGATGGACTCAGCAGCACTAGGAGGTGGTGATAGAGAACCAGAGGTGGTGGGCATCTCTCAAAGGTGTCCAGAGTGCTGGTCACCAATCAGTAGTGCTGGTCGGCATCAGTCACCAGGAAATGGTGTCAGATACACCAGCACTGCAATTCTTTGAGACACTAGGCCAGTGCTGATGGTGCCTTGCAGGTGATGTCAGAGGCATGGCCAGAGGCAGATGCAGTGGCTGGGTGTCTGTGGAAGTCTACAGATGTCTGTAGGTCTGTGGAGGTGTGCTCAGTCCCATGGAGGTCATTTGCTGAATGCTTCTCTCTTTGGAGCCTGACTGCTGACTGATTCTTCTCTTCAGAGGCTGGTAACTGATTCTATCAAGGTGACTCTTGCCCTACCTTATAAACTGCTAAAGGGTTCACACCATACAAGTCTTATCGACCATTTTCAATCTTAAGCATCTGATTGGTCCAGATAGCACCAGTCAGCCTGCTTCCATTTCAATACGAATATTTAGCCCACGCCATTGACTAAATATTTGCCTTTGACAGCTTGAACCTGATTATTCCATTTTGATCCTGGCTTCAGACATAAAAGGGAAAAATCCTACCCACTGCCCAAACTGACCTGCCCTGAAGTCAGGGCAGGCTCATGGGCTGGAGGGCCTGGATTTCAGATTCGTGTTACAGCCTTCTCCCTAATATCTGTCCCCTTTACACCTTGTTACCAGAGTGACAACTTCAGGAAACACATCAGACCTTGCCACTCTTGGTTTAAAATCGCCTCGTGGTGGCTATCTCTATACCCTTCCTGATATGGTGTATATTTCCTAAGGTAATCAGAATCAACTATCCTTAATTCTGCCCTGTTGTTTTTCTCACCGTTTTCTCTGCTTGCTACCTGGGCTATAAACAGGGTGAGTTTATACAATGAAGCAGGCAAGTCAAAAGCCTATCAAGATTGGACACACACCCTTGCCTGCTGACTGGTAAGTCTGGTTTAGAACTGTGATCATGGGTGCCGCCACCCAGGTTACCTGAAAGGAGAGTCCCTGGGGAGCAAAGTCTGGCTGCTCACTTATTTTTCTTACCCTCCTTTCTAGCAGAATAAGAGGTTACTGTTGGAAGGCCCATTTTCTCCTCAAACAATTCATCTTTTTTACTTTGGCCTCTAGTCTATTCTGTCTTTCGAGGGAATGGGAGCCAGTGCTTCCTGAGCCAGATTCAGCTAGTTTTTATGGAAAGCTGGAAACTTCCACTACCCTTCTTCAGTGTCCTGTGGTACCTATCAGGTGACCCTCCTGTCTATTCCCAGAGACCGGCGAGGGTGGCTAGGACTTGCTGTGCCCGAGCAACTTGGCTTCCATTGGGAGCAGGAAGAACTGAGTGCCATGAAAGGGCCAAGTCACGGCTGTCCAGTTCATGAGCTCCTTCAGGGCACGCTGTCCTCAGAGGGTGAACATGTCTTTGGTTCAAGCCATGGCTTTGTGATTGACTCACATGAAACTTCTGGGGAATAAAATAAGAGAGCCTGAGATAGCCAGAATGCATGAGGCGTCTGCCCAAATTGGACCTATTTTGTGATGTTTGGTCTGCTCGGTGCTCTCCTAGTGCTCAGGGGTGGCGGAGAAAATGGAATCCATTCAGTTCCCCCGTGACTGCCCCCCACCATCAATAGCCTGAAGAGAGTGTTCTTGTGAAAGCGTCTGCTTCAACCTTCTGTTTCTAGCCCGTGTTTTATTGTCTCCCGCTCCTCTGCTGCTGCTATTTTACTGCCTTTACCCTGACAAAGCACCAGGTTTATTCTCTTGCTCTGTGTGTTTGCCCGCTTGGGTGTCTAACCAATGTATCAGCCTCAGCTAATACATTAGAATTTGAATAAATGTATAACAGCAGGTAGCAAGTGACTGGTGACAGGGTGACATATTGACTTAATATCTTGTGTAATGTGATATGAAGGATGTGCCTTTTGGTGTGTATTTTCATTTTAATTATTTTTTGTTGCTTTTCTTAGGCAGACACTTGTAGGCAGTTTTGAGTAATTGTCTGAAATCATTAACATGTTTATTAAATAAGGAAGCAGAGTGCATTATCTAGCAAATCAATTATGTAAATGCACAAAAAGCATAAGAAATTAGTCTTTAACTGTTGCTGAACTGCATCCATTTTCTAAATTATAGATGAAAGTTGCTCTGTGTGTGTGTGTTTCTGTTGGGGGGAGGGAGTTATATTTAGGTTCATTCCCCTTCCTCGGAGATTTAAAGCAGCAACAATTAATTTATGGTTTTCCTTGGGAGGGGGGCATTTCTGAGGTGCAGCAACTAGTAGGGATTTATGTAAATCCTGTGTGTGATGACAACAGATGGTCGGCACTGAGAAACAGAGCAATCTCTATTGAAGGGTCTGGGCGAGATGATAAACACTGTCAGTGAAGCAGAAGCAATAGCCTCCCTCCTCTGGATAACAATGCTATCAAGGTTCAAAATCCTCAATATATTCTTTTAAACTAACCCATCATTCATTCTGATTACTTACAATTAAAATATCTTTTTAATGATTTGTGCCCTGGGCTCAAATCTGATTTTTGGGAGTATTGGCTGTTTTCATTGGGGAAGCAGTTGCCACAGATATTCAGAAAATCAAAGTCCCCACTATCCCCTAATTTATTAGGCAAATAAATTATCTTGATATTTAAGAGAAGCATCCTTCACTTTGTCCTGCTCAAGTATTTTGTCTCAGAATTGTGTGTCTCATTTTTCCCCAGAGATACAAGTAGTTCATCCAAACATACATAGGTTTCTATTATCTGGCTTCAGTTTAATGAGTAAAAGGAAAACCGTGGAGTTGGACTCCTTCCCCTTCTCTTGGCTGAACATATTTCCTCTAATCCTTCTTCTGATGGCAATCCAAAAAGGAAGACTGTGGCAGTGATCCCACCTACTTTGAATTCTCTTTCAGTGAAAGTGTATTTTAGAGAAAACAGAGTAAAGTGTACTCAAAAGGAGATAGTGGAAAGATGAAGACAGGCATTCTGCTCTGAAATTTTTGCTTTCTGAACTAAAGAGTCATTTATTTGCCTGTTACTGTTTCTCAGTCTTTCCTTAAAATGAAAATCACTTACATTTTTTTAATCATAAACCATTCAGGTTATCAGTGGTTGCCTACAATATATTTTGAAAGCCCAGAGGAAAATATTATGAAAGGCAGGAGGTTATTGTACGAAGTGGTAAACACCTAGAAAAAGGGCCACTTTTAGTTGTATTACAAGAACTGTCATTTATCCTTTATATACTCTATTATCATCATCAGGAATGATAAGACATAGCTCATCACGTAGTATTAAATCTATATTAGAGTGCCTATTAACGTAATTGCCATGTATTATTTCAGTAACTCAGTTTCCTTCCAAAAGTGTTAAGGACTGCTGGGATTTGAGTTAAATGCGGGCTATTTTCTATGCAGAATTTAACTACATCGAGAAACTAACCTGCATAGGAGTAAGCCCACAGTATTGTTTTTAAGAGAATCTGGGTTATATTCTAGCTATCATAGTATAGAAACAGAAAGAGGGTTCTTTCAGATGCAGAAAGTTCCTAAGGCAAAGGCCATCAAGATATCTTTATAGGTAGATATTTCAATTTCATGTTCATATTTTCAATTTGACCATAATTATTTTTAAAAAGTAATACATCCACAGGGTTAAAACAAATCCTGTGTAATTTAGAAATGCAGGTCTTTCCTTTGACCAGACTGGCTCCCCAGCAGTACCCCAGTGCTCATTGCATATCCTGGGTACACACACAGTTCTATCTGTAGGAACAAGGCCTGGAAATGGAGACACTGGTCAAAGGGTGTGTGTACTTTCCACTTAGAAAGATATGCCAGATTGTCCTGCAAAGAGGTTCTTAGGGATTCACATGCCTCTTGACAGTGTGTAAGAGTATCAGTATTAACTACTCCACCTTGGCAACCATTTTATTGCTGCTTCTAGAATAGGACAAATGCCACTTGTGGCTGTCTTAGTCGAGTTTCATTGGTTGTGAATAAAGTTGAGCATCTTTTTGTATGTTTATTGGCTATTTGCTTTTCTCTTTCTATGAACTGGCTGTTAATAGGGGCAGAAGCTGCTCTGCTGCCCAGATGCCCCTTCAGGGTGGAAACTGTTCTCCCCTCAGCTGCTGCACAGGCATAGCAGCCTTCCTTTTGGGATTGTTTCCACGGAAGAGATCCCAGTAACAGAGGTCTCATTCCCTTCCTGGGACTACACATATCCAAGGATTATTCAATATGGGACTGTAAAGGCTCAACCCTTTTGCTGCCAGCTTGGTAACTGCAGCCTCACAGCTCCAGCTGCAGTTTTTGTGATTTTATCCCTGCCCAACTTCTGCCCATTACTAGTTCCTTCCCTTCATGCATTGATTTTGTGACACTGCACAGTAAGTACACTAGTCTCCATGTTGAAATCCACTTTTTACAATGCCCAAATTACAACATACCCATTTTTACATGGGGTTATTGGACTTTCTCTAAATGATTGAAAGTACTCTATTTTTAGAATAGGAGAAATTAGCTGTTGGTCTGTTTAACTTAGGAATTATAAACATTTATGTCTCTGTTATTTGCCTTTTCACTGTGTTACTGGTATTCTATGCCTTTCACAATTTTCAAGTGTGGATGCAAATTTATCAGTTTTCTTTTAAACTATTTTATTTTTTTCAGTTGATGGCGTTTAGTAGGACCTTCCCTATGCTGAGATTGGTTTTTAAGGTTCCTTTTGTCTCTCACAACTTTATTGTTTTACATTTAAAGTTTTGAGCCATCTGGGATTTATTTTTATGTAAAGCATGAGAATGGAAGCAGCATTAGTTTTCCCTCTAGTAGCTGGCCAATTGTACCCACATATTTATTGGATAATCCATCATTCTCCCACATCTGAAATGCCACCTTTATTATATAATTTCTGTGTGTATTATGCCTATTTCTAAACTGGGTTTTTTGGCCCCATTTCCCGCCCTGTACTTTTGCTACTAACAAACTGTTTTAATTACCTTAGCTTTATAGCATGTTTTAATATCCAGTAGGGTTAATAACCACCTACGTCCTGGCAGTTTCTCACAGGTTAATTTTCCATGTGCATTTTAGAATTAACTTTCCAAATGTCAAGAATATTATAGTTGACATTTTTACTGTGATCACTTTAAATGTACACAGTAATTTTAGGGGAAAATAACATCTTTACAGTGTATTTTGCCACCTGTGAACAAGGTATGTCTTTCCATTAATTTTTCATCTTTTCGGTCTCACTTTAGGATTTTGAAGTTTTTTCTTTTGAATTATAAACTCTTAAATATTTTTCTTGGAAATCTATGCTCTTGCGCTGGTAAATAATACCTTTTATGACTTTTGTTTATATAAGGAAAGCTATTAATTATTGTATACTAATTTTACAATCATTACTTTAATTTCTTTTTAATATTTCTACTCAATTTCAGTTGATTCTCTTTATTTTTCTAGTTAGATACATGGATTAGCTGCAGGAATAATAATTTTCCCTTTTGCTTTCTAATTTTTATTTGTGATGATGTTACTCTGCATTGGCTGCCAATACAAAATGCTGTAGACTAGAGAACTTAACAGAAATTGATTTCTCACAGTTCTGGGGGGCTGGGAAGTCCAAGGTTTAGGGGGGCAGGGCCAGTGACATTGACTGGGAAGTAAAGCTGAACTCTTTGATGTCTTTTCTTTGAAATATTCTGTAAGATAAGAGCCACAATCTTATTGTTCATTTAGTCTTAATTTCTTCCTTAGTCCAAATATATTCACAATGGGGATTACAGCTTCAGCATATGGACTGGGCAGGTGGGCAGGGGACCTATGTAAAAATAACTTTCTCCTAATCACATTGGCTGATGCTAACTGGAAAGTATAAAATTGTAGAGTATCGGTAACCCATTCTTGACTTGTGGGAATGCTTCTTATGTGTCACCACTAAATCTGATTCTGTTTTTTAGTTAAGATATATTTATATGTTTATATCTGTCTATTCCATATTAAGAAGTGTTCATGGGTTCCTATTTTATTCACACATTTAATATTAATGAATATTGATTTTATCAAATGCTGTTCTGTAGCATATATGGAAATGAGCCTACTGTCTTCTTCCTTTAACTTTAATATTTGAATCAGAAGAATTTTTGTTCTTAAATGATCCTGGTGTCTCTATAAGGTGTTCTATTTGGTGGTGGAACGTTGTTCTTTTACTTTATTGGTGAAATCTGTTTGCTGATGTTTGAGTTAATATTTTTATATCATTATTTATAAGTTAGATCTGAATTTTCTTTCTTGGGTTATTTTTGTCAGATTTGAAATCAGTGTTAAAGCTGTTTCAAAAAAATAAGTTGGAAGTTTTCTTTCCTGAATATATATTTAAGTATTTTAATGTGAATCAGGGTGAAACAGCTTATTGCTAGTGGTTGATTTTGGGGTTTTTGTTGTTGTTGTTGTTGTTTTTAGTGCTTGCCTAAATATGTTTTGGAGGAAAATATTTGAGTTATAATTAATAATTGTCAGGGTTGGACCTGTCCTGTTTGAGCTAAAAAAGGAAAATGGAGGGGCTAACAGATACATTTCCTGAGGAATGGAGAGATGCCAGAGGAGCTGAGAAATGTGCCTGCAAGTGCAGTGAGAGAGTGGGAGCTGCGGGTTCAGCTGGAATACTCGGAATCCATGGAAAAACCTTGAGATATTTAGGTTAACCAAAAATCTTTATAAATTGGTCTAAATTGTGTTCAATCTAAAACTATATTTTTATATTTGCATGATTATCCTAAAAAAGCAAAATGTGAAAAAGGTCCACTGTCCTAGTTCCCTTTTGCTCCCCCTTTGCACTTTATTTGGAGACCCTTCCCATACTTTAGCCTCTTCCCCTTTACCCCTAGTCCAAGATCCACCTGGTACACACCTTTGCTGGGCATCAGGACTCTGTCATTCCTGCCTCCTACTTAAGACTTGGTATGTGGCAACTCCTTGCTAAGGAACTGTTAGGCCAATCCAGGCTCAATTGCAAGTTGTTGATGGTTTGTTTCTATGCCTCCTGCAGGAGATTTCTTTGTATTTTGTAAGGCCGTTTGATAATACTTAAGTCTAAGGAGTAGGTGATGCCTGCCGTGCAGGTGTGCAGGGCCTTTGGTATATCTGCTAGAGGAGCCACACTCCCTGTTGCTTACACTGTATGTTATGGGTGGGGAGAAGGTAGGAGGGGGGGTCATCTTATACTTAAAAAAAGCTATTATTAGGCTATGATATCATCTGATCAGCGTCAGCAGTCTTATGTCTTTGAAATTGTTGACACAAAGTTTTTTTGAGTTTTTTTCTCCAATTGATTTTTAAAATTTTAGGAAACAACATTCTTTTTTTTTTTCTTTAAACCTTCTTTTTCATGCTGGACAGTGAAATTAAATGGGATCATTTTGCTGCTTTCATAGGTATATTTTTTTCTTTCTCTTTTCCTGGATCTCTCTAGTCCTGGGCAATGTGTTAGACTTTGTAACAGGACAGAAGATTACATAATAATATGTGTATTGGCTTAAAACTGTTCCAGTCACAAATTGTTCTGATAAATTCTTCATTCCAGATTCTACATGAATTCCAAAAGTAACTGATAATAAACATTGGCTTTGGATAACATATTGAGAACACTGTGCATGAGATAAATCTATGAACACTGCTTCAACCCTAGAAGTTAATATGTATCTCTTTCTAAATTATTTATATGTGTGTGTGTATATATATATATTTCTCTACATATCTATATATAGGGATGTATACATATCTCAAATGCGAATGCAGCCTTTTGAAATGTGGACAGAACTCCTTGATCAGTTTTTGGCTTTAAAAATAAAGAGGATTTTTTTTGGGTCTAATTTACACTTTTCTGTTGTGATACTAACAGATAAGGATACTGCAAATAGGATGGAAACCGGTAGGATTTAAGGTTCTGAAAGGAGGTTTCTTGTGTGAAAAACAGCTTTTCTTGACAAGCTGCTTGTCAAGGTTTTCAGCAGCCTCTCTTTTCATTTATTTATTTGGTTGGAGGGAGTTAGGAAGGTGTTTGGTGTATTTTGTGCTGGCAGCTCACATGTCAAAAACACAAGACTAAAAATATTCCACAAATATGAATATACAGTAGTTTCTTCTTTCTTTCCTTTCTTTTTGTTTTTTTTTAAGCCAGAGTACCAGTGTTCATATCCAGGCAGAAAAACTGACCCTCTGCTAAAACCACCCATAGGGGAGTGTCAGCAGCCTCAGCTCCTGTGAGCCCCACCCCTGACCCCACACTGACTATTCCATAGGAAGATTTCAGGTTCCCTGGGTTCCCTGTCTCACCAGCTCCTGCCCTGGAGTTTCAGCCACTCCTGGACTCTTCTGTCCACCATTGGAACCTGCCTTTCCTGTTGCATGGTTTGCTCTCAGGCCATTGTCTGGAGGTTCTAGCAGTGAACCTTTAAACAGTAAGGGAGAGGTCACATCTGAGGGGAACATCATAGGATATTTGTTGAAGGAGGTGACATTTGAACTGGATGTTTGAGGATGATTAGAATTTTGACAGGAGGTTATCAGTCAGGAACATGACTCATGCTGATCTATTAAGTACCCCTACTGGGTAGAGAAACTCCTAACTTACTTTAAAAGCATCTATACCCAGCAGCCTGGAAGGAATAGTGGTGTGCTGAAAAGTTTGGGCACTCTGCTTGGCCTTCTGCCTAAACATAAGGCAAGCGAAACCAGAACCAACTTCTCTTCCTCTGTCTTTGCATTTTTGGAAGTGAGCAGACACTGGTAAAAGGAGAATTGACATGTTGAGGAGAAATTTTCTCTCTCAGAAAGTAAGTTCGACATTGTACATTCAGTGTACTGTGAATGTATATGCATACCGGTGGTTACATTTTTAGCAATACAACTGAGAATGTGCAAATGAAGTCTGGGAAGTGCCAAATGGTATCCTCCAGCATCTAGCAGAACTTTCCTGGTGTGAGAGGAACTTCCAATCAGGTAACAGTTCCTTTTAGTCCAATTTATTTTAACTATATATTTTAAAGAAAACCTAGGAAAATAGGCTAGAATTTGGGAGAAAGTCTAGGGAAAACCTTTGGGAGAGCATCATTTTTTTCTTGTGAATTATTTTTAGGTTCTTTCTCCTATCAGTTCTTAGGCTTGCTCTGCCCCACCCCACCCTGGTACCAAATCCCCACTTGGCCCACTGCTGTCCTCTGGGCCAGTTTCTGGATTGAATCGAGAGGTTGGTCAGCAAAAGGTTCACCTCAAGTTCTTTTCCGTGCAGAATCAAACCATTGATTCTTTCAGAATGTCATGATTCTCCCAGCAAGATACGGTCCCCTGAAGCTACAGGTTTGACCTCAGGCTTCTGGTTTAGGTTGTCCCTGGTTTGGTGTGGTCACATCTTCTCCCTTGCAAATCAAAGAACTTTCTATTTATTAGCAAGTTGTCATGTCAAGATTCTCCTTTTTTAAGATTTTGTGCCAATCTGACTATAAGTCAAATATATTTTATTTTATTTCTTTGTTGACATGTTTGTTTACTGAAGAAGTAAATAAGACTTTGAATCTCTTCAGGCAAAATAGACTAATTGTTCTAATCTATTAAGTTATAAAGTGTTTTCCGAACTGAGTCCACAAGACTTGTGATTAATGAGAGGATTGTACTCATTTGGTGGAAAATATTTTTGTGGTCAGTTTAGTTTGGGAAAACTACTATGCTGTATCTCTCCTTTGTTGCTTCCCAGTGCCTATTGCCATAGTAAAGGTGAAGTTTGCAATTAAAACAAAAACTTTTTCACTTTGGTTAGCTTAGTATTTATAGACCTTCCCCCAACCCCTGCCCTGTTGTTCTCTTAGGATGGTTTTCTCATCTCTGCTGCCAGCCCAACCCACCCCCCCCCCTAGCCCCCACCGCCCTCAGATCATCTCTTAATCTCCAAGGGGCTCAATTGTCCCTTCAAACAGTTTAGAGTGTGCAGAACAAAACAACACCCCAACTCCCTTTCCCACACACCAGTTCTTGTAGGAGCTTCAATCTGTGGTTCACAAGATTTTTGCTGGTGCTGGTGGTTTGATCTCGAGGCACTAAGGGACTTGAGTTTCCTGCAATATAAAAGCTCACACATTTGTTTTGTCAAAGGACTTCTAAAGATCTGTGCTTAAAACAGGCAACCATTGCAATTTGAGCATTTTTAGAATGGTCTTCTTTGCCTTGAGGGAGTAATGACGGCCAATCTGAAGCAATGGGTTTTCACATTGTGTAAGTTTGCATTCTGGATATTTTTATTCATACATCAGTCAGCATACAGGGAACCATCGAGCTTCATCCCACGTCTACATGAGTCACTTTTTTTTAAGAACTTCTTTTTTAAAAAGTGTCTCATGCACACAGATAATTAGAGAGAGAAAAAGAAGAGTAAAAATAAATCATGTTGTTTAATTTAAAAATCCAAATGAATCTAAAGAACCAAATACATATGTTTCTCACTTTCTTGGATTACCAAGAATTATCACCTTTGTTCTGGTCCTATTCCAAGCATGTGAGTTAAGCTTTTTTTTTAAAAAACATAAAAATGATAATGGAAAGAACATGTCAAAATAAAGGTGATAACTGTATTAAATTCTCACAAATAACTCAATATAAATAATACATACTACAATACAATGTAAATAAAACATAAGCTTCAGTTTAACAACCCCTTGTTTGTGCCTTTCTAGGGTAATTATGTTGTCCTGATGGACAATAACTTTCCAATTTATAGGCTCCCCTATTGTTGGCCCGGAAATGGATGTTTAAAGTTATTCATTATTGAGTGGATTTACTGATTGTGTGATATTTATGTCAGAATTGTAACTTGTTATTACCTATTATTTCATCATTAAATTTAATGCATGAAATGTGTAATTTTATAGCTGTCCATCACTATGTTAATTTAACATGGTACAAATTGATTGTTCAGCGAGAGTGGCACTCATCTAAGCACACATTTTAAATTCAGAATGCTCATTGTAGTTGTTCTGAGCACCTAGACAAGGTACATTTTGTGGCTCTGGAGAACTGTGTTTGAAAAGGCCCCACGCCCTAACAGGAGCATGGTGATTCACTGCTGCAGGCTAATGTCTCCTTCACTGGAGCACAGTTAGCTACAGGCACATCCTGCTGAGAAAAGGGGACGTAGACAAAGGAGGACATGTGTGTGCAATTTATTAATTTCTCAGGACAGTGATTGAGGTTAGTTTCTTTAAGAAAATCAAGGCACCTGGACCCACTGTCCAGGTTTGGGTTGCCTTCTGCTCCAGAGAGCTTCCAAAATCTTTGAAAGTTAGACAGTAACTGCTGCTGCTGACAGTTTCAGCATTGTATGTGCTATGGATTAAGTAAAGAGCCTGTAGAGAAAGAAAACCTGCCAGGGTTTGTAGTACCAGAAAACGATTTTATAATTGGTAATCTAGATTGTGTGGGAATCTTCTCATTTATTTTGGGAAATGTTTGGCATGTTGTTTGGGTCTGGAGAGAAAACTGCTCATTCGTAGCTTTGGTCCCAGGCCACTGGAGTTTGGGCCATGCCTTCTTGAATGGGTGAATGCCTGCATGCATGGCACAGCTTAGGAACTGTCATGCAAAACTGAGGCTGTCTTCTCTGAACTTAGAATAAATGTGGCATTTAGGAGCCTTATTTAAGAGCATAAACTGGAGGAAGAAATCATAAATCAGGTTCATTCCTAAAAAAATAAGGACCGATGATAAAGATATTCAAAACAAGCACCACGTGCGCCTTGTAGAGCCCCCTTTTCTTGAACTTTTAAAGAAACTTAAGTGCTTGGGGATGCTCCTCATCCCCAAGCTTTCATTGTTTTAGTTCTTTACCCAAACTATGTAGACAGCCATGGGTTGGTTTTACTAATGTTCAGAGGTGGCAGAAAGACAGTCAGTTGTGTTGGTTGGTCAGATCTCAGTGGTTTTACTTGCTTGTGTCTGATTTAATCTAAGATAAAGTGTCTGGTCTGGCTCTCAGTGCTGGTTGATGTCCATTAGGTTTTCCTGTGGGCCAGTTTATCTCTTCGAACTGATTCTCTTCATTTACCACCCATGGTCCTGCTCTGTGCTTTCCTGGTGCCAAGACAAACACTTGTGCATTGAGATGTGCTTGCATTTTATAGCTGCATGGTTTTCGGGTTTGGTGGGAGGTTTTTCTTTTTTTTCCAAAATGTGGAAATACAAGTCTCTGACGTTACAAATGTGAGAATAACATCAAAGTGTGAGAAAAGCTCTCACACTTAGATATTATTCTCACACTTTGGGGAACAAAATAGGCTTTATTGGTAGGTTGTGTCTGCACTTGCTGTAAGTGGAATATATCATATTATTCCTCCAAAGTTATGATATAAACAGATAACAACACAAAAGTTTTGTTAAAGCAAACATTTAACTGGTACATCTTGCCAGAAAGAAAATAATATAAAGAAGAAGGAAATGAACTCATTACTCTTGTAAAAAACGAGGTGGGGAGATACTCTGGGTATTTTCTAAGATTTCTTGAGTTAATTCCAAGAACGGCCCTCTGCTCAAGAAATGGACTGTCAAATTGAGTTCTGTTCCTGAAGCCTTGAAAGTCCATATACGAAATGCTGACTGAACTTAGGCACTAGTAAATTTGACCAAGGTGCTCTGGATTTAGTTCATTCCAGATTAAAAGGGAATGAAAATACAAACTTAAAAAATCTATTTAACTGATGGGAATTAAGTTTGAAAAAAATGACTTTTGGTTCATTTAACAAAGTTTCAGTGAGGTCTTTATGGCTAAGTCAGTTTGCTAAATGTGGGCATCTCATAGTACTGTTCTGCAGGAAAGAGGCCTGGGGCTTTTTAGTCAACAAGTATTTACCTATATTTGAGAACTGATGTAAATAAACTGTATTTCATCCATTTTAAAGTTCCTGGTGTGAGTACCATTTATGGTGTCTTTTGGTTTGATTTCTGTTCCAATGAGAGTTCTCATCTTTAAAATGAAGCTAATTCTTAACAGAGAGTATTGACTTTCATGTACACCCTCTAAAAACCAGTAAGAGAATTAAATAATTAGACACTTAAGAATAAAACCATGTTTCTCTTGATTAAATGGGTAGTTAAGACCAGAAGAGGCATTCTGTTCATGCACATTTCTTAAAACACTAAATAACTGTTTAAATTTTAAACTACGTCATCCTGGGCAAGAATAACCTTGCCCGGTGAGTTCTTTTAATCTCTACTAGAAGGGGCTACATTTCTTGTGACACTAATCAGTTAAGGATGGGGGAAGGTGATGAAGGAAAATGTCTGCTCTCCTGAAGGCCCATAAAACTGAAAAATCTCCAGGTGTGACCTTTCAGACACTTGCTTATATTCTGCTTATTAGGTCAAAGATGATCCCCAAGTCAGGTTTGAAAATTGTGAAGTGCAATTGGTAATCTAAAATGAGAGGCACACTTAACGATTTTTATAAATCAGACTTGATCTGTCACACAGTTTTTTTCTTACTCCTCCCCAAGGTATTGAAAACAGGAATTTTTGCTCAATTCCTTTAGGGTTAATAATAAAGGCTAATATTTGTTAAGTAACTCCTCTATTATCTTCTAAGTGCTTCATATGTTTCCTTTTGATCTTGGCTTGGCGTTCTGAGACATTACTATTGCCCCTGCACCTTGTTAATGAGCACCTGAGACACAGAGTGTCATGTGGGGAGCTGGAGTTCAAACACCAGTGGCAGCTGCAGAGTCCCGGGCTCTTTGCTAGATGCTCCTATGTGGGAAAGGACATGCTTTCTAAGGCAAACTGATCAAGAAACTTGACAGTTAATAATTGTTTTGATCATCAATGTGCCCTCCAAGTCCAGCAGACCCCTCTGCACTTTCAGACTGGCCTTGGCCAAGTCACTTCTCAGTTTCAGGGAGGGATATAAAGTTTCAGTGAGGTCTTTATGGCTAAGTCAGTTTGCTAAATGTGGGCATCTCATAGTACTGTTCTGCAGGAAAGAGGCCTGGGGCTTTTTAGTCGACTGTGGATCCAGAAACCCATGTTCTACCTGCCTGAGTCTGCAAGAAATCAGACCCATCATAAAAGAGGCCAGACAATGGTTTGAACACACTTGGCATCCCCTTGCAGTTGCATTTGAATAGAATGTTTATGAGGATTTGCTTTCCTTAGGGGAATTTTAGTGTATTTTGTTACAATCAGACGTTTATTTTCACTGAGCTTAATGATGCAGTAGGAAGAAAGGTAGGTGTTATGAAAGGTAGGGGCTGGCATCAAGGCAAATGTTCCTAGATTCTGGAACTGAAAAAGAACCTTGAAAATGGTGCCAGAGCAGCCAATTTCAACGAATGGCTGATTTCCTTTGGGCTGGGGAGAACTGTGGAGAGTGAATGTGGCATAGATGTCGTTGTAGCCTCAGAGAACCTCTGCTGGAGCCAACGCACCTCTGTTTGGACTGTCCTTGACCACTGACCTTGTGACATAGCCACTCCCCAGGCTCATCACATAGTCTACTGGCCTCCTCCTCCTCTGATCAGACAGCACCTTCCAACTTTTGGGGTTTCTTGACCCTAACATGCTTTTCCAGAATGTTTTTGCTCTGGATCATTTTTGTTTTTATTTCATTTTCACAAAAAGATGGTTATGTAAACCTGTTGGAAGGGTAAATTCAATTTATTTCACTGTTGCTACAGTCATTACCTGAAGTCTCGTGAGAGTTATGCAATGCCACTGTTGCTGTCCTCATAGTGAAGTTTCAGGAAAATGTTGGAATTGCTTTCTCTTTACACTCCCAGAGGGCATTGGCAGTCACCAGGCAAGACCTTATATATTATTATCTGATTGACGTTATTTTATACACACATTAATAATTTGGAAAGTACTTAAAGACAACTTTTGGCAAACTGGTACAAAGTGGTTGTTTTTCTTACACATTTTCTAGTATTTACAGTTTGCCTCTTAAAGAATTTACCTCTTGAAACCATGCTTAGTTACTATTAAACTATTGTGTCTTGTAGTCGGAAGAATCTAATAAAAAGCAGTCTATTTTTATTAACTGCCAGATTTCGCAACAGTAAAGTGCTCCATTTTGTTACAAAGAGATATATAGCAGGATTTATGCAGTGAGTTCTTTATATTTATAAAAGTGTCAACAGCAGAAACAACACACATTTATACAGGTCAATCATATAAATTACCAAGCAAATAATGCTACCCAACTTCTGGGCTGTTTCCCCTGCCAGCAGTGCAGTTTGACCTTATTTATAGAACAGTAGGTAAAGTCAGAGTTTGTTCTTTCAGCTGTTTGCATTTCTGACAGCAGTATTGTTACGACAGAATGTACCCAAAAGCCAAAGGAAATTCTATTTATGTTTATAATTGCTAAAGAACAAGCCCTTAATTATTGCACTCCATTTTTTTTTTTAGAATTGTAATTATAGCACATTGAAATTTACATTTTCATTATTCATCTTTTGACATTATTTATGGCAGTATCATAAGATTATTAAAGATAATATGGAAAAGAAGAAAGTCTGAACTGGGGTATTTGATGCCTATAAAAAAAAGAGCATGGATGATTGAACTTTATTGTCAGGGCAAAAAATTTTAAAGCAGCAATAACCATCTAACATATGAGACACTTGGCTGAATCGTCTTTGTTTTGCCATGATGGAGGTCATGGTTTATTGATCATTCAAACATCCTTTAAGATATAAAAAATTAATAATTTTCCTGTTGACATGTATATATGCTAGCATTTAATGTGGTTATACTTTGGGGAAATTAAAATGAATTTATTTTTTCCGGAATGGCATAGTTTCTATAAACCACTCTAAATTATGTATTTCAATGAAATTCTACTTCCATTTTATACACAGAATAGACAGATTAGTGAGCAAATTCCCTCATTTTTAAAGACTTGAATGCAAATCTGATTTCCCTTTTAAAAAGGGAGAGGGAGGGTGAGAGGAGAAAGAGAGGACTGCTGTGGGGAATGCCAGGAGTGATAATGGGGTCTCCCCATATGTTCCAGGGCAATGACCAGGGTCCAGCATCCACCCCCAGTTCAGTTCACTCCTTTTTTTCCAATGAAGTTTTTTCAGTTTGCCAGTGGTGAAATTTTACAGAAGAGGCCTAGAACCATTTGATGGCAGAACGAAGGCGTTAGGCCCCATTTCTCAATCCCTTGCTTTTCCTCTTTGACTTGCCTGCTGCAGTGGAATGGAACTTCTGCTTCAGGTGTCTTTCCCCTGTATCAAATCTGGACTCAGATTTGGGAATACTGACTTTTATTTCATATTTAATGAGTTAATATATAAAAGGTGCTTAGGACACTAACAAATAGTAAATTATATCATATTTGATATTAGGAATGTCATTACTTCTCTATCCCAACAAATTTGATCCCAGTTTCTGAAACTTTGCAATGAATGGCCAAAGCACACTATATTCTTCTCAGTTCTTGCTGCCACCCCACCCAACACAGGTGTAGCTTCCAAAGAGCTTACATTTATCTTGTTTCCTACTGGGAGACTGGCTACCTTGTCCCAGCAAGTCTTCCTTAAGTATGCTAGAAGTCTCTCTGGCAAATGATAATGATAATGATAATAATAATATCACTTTTCCATAGATGATTCAAAAACTTTCAAGATAGCTCTTCATTTTTTAATGAATGAATGAACAAAGAACAGAAAGATTGTACTGAGACATGAGAAGGATCAGGTCACCTGGAGACTTATTGAGATAGGCTTTGGTGAAGAGAAGGTGGAGATGTTAGTGACTGTCAAGTTCATACCCAATGTTCAAAAGTGGTATGACCTGGCAGGCCAAGTATAGCACGTAGTCCTTCTCACAAAACACTAGTGAACTAGCTCTTGAGTGATTTATGTTTTGCCTCACTGGATATTACAGAGGGTTGATTAGTGGATGCATCTGGGAACCAAATACATGTGCCACAATTATTTATATGCAGGGAGTACTGGGAAACCTTTAATACTGTGTCGGGACTTGTGTCTCAGCCATTCCTTAGGAGCCCTGTGTTAGTGATACCACATCACTCCATTGTGGACATAAATACCACGTTTCTCCACTTTGCTTTCTCTTGCAGCCCTAACTTGTTTTTTTAATGCATTTCCTGATATTTTATTATGAACATGTTCCGAGAAATGTGCAGGAAAAACCTATCCTGGTGGATTTAAATAGAAGTAATGCCACCAACTCTCATGCAGTGTGTATTTATGATTCACTCTTTCACTAAACCGTTAACCTGTATTTTCCCTATTTAATACTTATAACAACCTCTTAGGTATATATACCTCCATTTTATGGATGAGGAAACCAAGTTCAAAGGAAGTAAAACAATGTTTTTTCAGGGCACATTTAGTTATTACATGGTGAGTTACAATTTAAACCTGTCAATTTATTTTGTCTCTTATTCTGCTAATGGCAAAGCTTTCACTTGATTCTTCAATTTCCATAGAATCAAAAATCTACAAAGTCCACCATAAAATGTTCTTTTCATATCTTCAGGAGCCTTACTTTTTCTTTCTGGGCCTCTCTTTCTCCTCTGAGCTGAGAGAGTGGTTTTGAAGCCCCTTTTAGCTTTAAGATCATGTAGAACCAAAAACTGTTAGCATTAATCAGACCTGTACGTAAGTCACCCCTTCCCAAACAAATCCTAGTTATCTCCATTCTATAGAAAAGCCAACAAATTATGCCGTTATTCCCAATACTATCGTGGCTCTTCAGAGCAGTGCAAAAATATTAATTAGGCACTCAGAGTTCAGGAGAGGTTTCTATGTGTGCTGTCCATCCTCTTTCTGCTTCCTTTACTTCTTTCCTGTTTTTCCTTTTTGGGGAAGGAAGGGAGATATGACCAAGATCTGACTGTCTAGCGCATCTTGGAGTTTGAGATGCATCTTCAATTTCTTAATGCTGCAGAAACTGGGTAAACTGAATACATTTTTATGAATGTATTCTTAGGAAACTGCTACATTCAGAACTTTGCTAATGAACTGTAGGTTGCAAACAGCTTCGGTGGACTCTCTGAGGACTTGTCAGCCCAGAGGGGAGGGAAAGGTGGTCATCTGTGTCCTCATTAATTTCTTGTTAGTTACATACAGATCTCAGGATTCCAAGGTAAAAGCAGGAACCAGGTCAAGGAGGAACTTCATTTTCCTTAATTCTTCATGAAGCCCTGGCAGAGAGAGAGCAGAAGTCTGGGCATTGCTGATCCTTTGACTCGATTGTTGTCATTCATTGGGATCCAAACATTGAATTTAACCATATAGAACATGGTTACTTTCTTATTGTAGTAAAATACACATACCACAAAATACACATACCATAAGTCATACATACATTTTTTAGTCATAAAAAATGCAATTCGGTGACATTAATTGCATTCAGTGTTGTGCAACCACCACCTTTATCTACCTAGAATTCCGGAACTTCACCTATCCAAATAGAAACTCTACATTTATTAAGCAGTTACTCTGATAACCCCCACTCCCCAGTCCATGGCAACCACTAATCTACTTACTATCTCTGTGTGTTTCCTTTTTCTGGACATTTCATATAAATGGAGTCACACAATATATGCCCTTTTGTATCTGACTTCTTTCATTTAACACGATGTTTTCCAAAAAAGATTGATGTGTTAAAGCATCAGGTATTTTACTGTTTTTCCCCTTTAATCACAAATGGTTTCTGATTTTTAAGCCTCTTCTGTAGCATACAGAGGAGGAAAATATCTAGGAGTGAGGAAGATATCTAGAAATAGGAGATCAAATAAAGAGTAGACATATTTCCATAATGACTTGTAAAACTGCCAAATGCAGATTTTGATTTTCTGCCCAGCTGGAAAGTCATTTAGTGTTAACGAGACATGTGAATTCTTAAATTATTCATTTAAAAAATTATTTTCAGCTATTTTAATTCACGATACTAAATTATTATCTTGCAGAGGGTTGGGGGCATTTGTCGATGAAAACAGGACATAGGCATACTTCTGTGGTGGCCAGTGTTTCTTCTTGGGTGGCACATAAATTAATGGGTAGTACTGGGTGGGCTCTGTCATTCCTGAAGCCACAGGCTCCCCATGTGAATTGACTTCACTTATCTTGACTTTCTTTCTCTTGGGGATCCATTGCCAATGTTGGACTGTGCCTTGAGAGAATAGATCCCTTATGATATGTTTTTATTCCCCTGGAGGAAATTTAGAAGTAGTTTTCCTCTGCCGTTCCCTGACAGATATCACAGCTTTCATATATGATCCTGACAGTTGAGAACCAGAGAAGGAGAGCATTTCAACTTCTGTAAAGCTGGAAAGGCCAAGGGAGTATATGTGATAAAATCGATTGCACACCCCAGGATTTCTCTCTCCCAGTATCCCTGAGTTATGTAACATAATCAACATCCTCATAGGTCTGTGCTCATGGTATCTGTGATTATATTCATTTGAATGGGGGCCCAGGGAATTCCAGAGATGAGCCCTGTGAGTAGTTATCTGCAAATAGGAGCTTCCAGAATTTCAGCATCATTTGGGGTCTTATGCACTTCATGTGACTGATCTTGAGTTTATGTACTGCTTGGCTTTTTTTCTTTCATTGCTTGATTTATTTGCAGTTTAAAAAATAAAGGTGAGCCAATAATTCTCAGATCAGTTTATCATGTTTTTGTAGTGCTTTTTAAGTGTACCCCTAGAGGGGGAAAAATCCACACAGCAATTGTGATACAGGGTAAATGTAGGAATGAATCCAACTTAAGTAGAATTGACAGGTAAGCTGACTCTTGAAATTATGATTCAGTCTGAAACCAAAAGCACTTTCCCTTTCCTTCTCCCTTCCCATTTTTTTTTCTTCCAGGTTTGAATCCTATGGGTAAGCCTCTTCTACTGACTGCATAATTAGGTAGATTAATTAGCACCTGTCCCATAGCTGTAAGAAGTTAGTGCATACTGTGTGGTCTTGTAGTCTATGCCAGACTACTTAAAAAGAAACTCGAGGGGTCCAGCATTTGGCCCATGGACCTTTTTGTAAATTAAAAACATTGAGAGCCAGCCTAAGTACTGTGTCCTTGCTGCAGAGCCAGATGGGCAAGTGGGAGGAGTTTTGTGGGGTGATCCATCTGGATGGCCCACGTTAACCATGACAAACTTAAAGACAATTGTTCAAAAATATTGGAAGCCTGAGTTCTGTGATTGAAATGCCCTGTCTAATTAAAGATAATTAACTTATTTTTTTATATTCATTTTCCTTCATTGTTGTTAATTTTGGGATAAATTTGAGTTTTTCCCTTAGGTATAATCCCTATACTTCTCCCACCACCATAGCACCTATGACCCATCACCATGGTCCCTTGTGCTCTTCCCTCCCCCATTTTGATCCCTTTTCCCTCCTTCTCTATGACGCAGATCTGTGGTGAGCTTGCAAGTTTTGTCTTTCTCCTGACCCTTTGTTCTATATTCTTTATTCCACATATAAGTAATATTATCTGATAGTTACCTTTTTCCTTCTGATTTATTTAGCTTAGCATAATCCCGCCCAGCTCTATCCATGTTGATGCAAATGGCATTAGTTTATCTTTTTTGATTGCTGAGTAGTATTCCAGTATGAAAAGAAGAGAAAAAAAGGAAAATTAAATGTCCATAGTGCAAATCTTCTTGAGGGCCACTGCAAGGAAATCATCAGACATACTGCAGATTTGATACTGCCATTCATTTGGTATGTGAATCGTGTTAAGGGAAGGAAACCTTACATGATGGGGGAGGGGGGATGACTGCCCCTTTCTTTGGATAAATATTTGCTAAACTTTTCACATCAAAGAAATAAGTTGTTCAAGTAAAGGAACAAAGGGCATGAAGGATGCATATGGACCTTTTTTGTTAACCTGTGTTTCTTGATCTCACACAAATTCCATCTCTTAAATTCCAGCAGTTTAAATGCTGTGTTTAATTTGTTTAATAATCTACATGAGGAAGACCTAATATTCCTCACATGTCATCCTCCAGAATAAATGGGGTGATGGTATTATTAAAGTTACTCTATCATGAGAAATAAAACAAATCCTCTTCCTCTCAGAGAAAGGCTGCTAGGCATACACAAGGTCCGAGGACACAGTTGGAAGTACACAGGGAAGCAGTGTGAAGACTGTGACACACTGCTTTTTAGTGAAGGTCCCCTGCCAGATCTTTCCTGGGTAGGTGTCTAATATTGTAATATATTTATAATTGGATTTTAATTGCAATCTGATTTTAGTGTATGTTTCAGTTTGCCGCTACTAAAGGACAATGCTCCAAATGAAATTATACGCTAACTCTCCCAAGGCAATTTGTTCTCTTCCAAAAATATATTGGAAGAGCAAAACGCAGGCAGTGTTTCCCTTAGTTTATGGACTGAAGCACCTAAGTCTGTTAAGCACCATATTTTAGCCCATTTGATCTTGCTTTATGGTTCACTCCAGTGGTACAATATGGTGGAGAGAGCAGGGGCTACATCACAAGCTATGGAGTTCCAATAGTGGCGCTGACCCTTCCTAGCCTTGAGGCCCTGGCCATGTTATTTAGTCTGAGTTTTAGTTTTCTCATCTATGAACTGGGGATAGCCATTTTTATCTGTTATGTGTGGGGGCAAGGGGTAGAGTTATGAGATTAAATAGGGTGAGGCAAGAAAAGTATCTGGCACCTAGAACAGGTGAAAAATTAGTGACTTGTTAATTATGACTCTTGGACTATCGATAATTTTCTCATTTGGTATTCTTCATTGTCCCCATACATTAATCATATTTAAAAAAAAAAAAGACTTTGGAGTGTCTGTTGATTGGTGAGTATGGAGACTCCAGGTCTGCCTATTGATTAGAGGGTGGTTAATGAATGATGCTGAGGTCAATTCCTTAGAGCCTCTGAAGAGGCCCTTTCTAGAGAAACGTGACCAGAAGTCTTCGCAGCTCTTATTACCCACCTTCAAAACTATAATTTAATGTAATAGGAAACTTCAAAAAGATCACAACATTAATACTTGTGTCAGTTGGTATTATAGTGTAGTTTCCCAGTGTGAAATTCTGCTTTTCTGGATCCTATGTCACAGTTCCTGTGGCTATTGCCATATTACTTGCTGAATATATGACCGTTTTTCACTACCTTTTAGTTAGTTTATTTTTAAAAATGTGATAATGGCACTGATTTTACACAAATCAAAAAGATTTGATAGCAAGACATTGATGGAAAATAGAAAATTTTAGGTTCATACCAGTTCTGGTTCACCTGGGAGGAGAAACAGCAGCACAGTAAAAGAAGCAAAAGTGCAACAGTATTTGCTAAGTGAAAGAATAAGAAGCATAGTCAAGTAAAAAAATAATAAATTTGTAGAAAAGTCATTAAAATAGTATGATGAAGTTACTATATTCAAATCGAATTTTTATAAAAGGGACAGTTTGAGATCAAATAACAATTATGGAATAATTTGATGTATAGTTGTACTAAATATAAATACAATGGAAATTAGTAGATCGTCCCTGCCTCTTGTTTGAGCACCATCCAGAAGAGTAGAATGCACATATTTTGTAATTTAAAAGGACCAATATAGAAACCAACTGCACTGTGGGGAAACAGGGGCAATAGCCTCCATTTTATAATTGGACAGATAATGCCGTTCTACCTGCAGCACCAAAAATTTCCCAAACTATCAGTTTACATAAATATGGAGAGTGTTTAATGTCATATTTTATAGTATCCTCATCCCTTTTGTCCTCACAATATGCACTTTTTGCAATAATTGTGATAATTGGCTTTTGATATGAATACTAATGTTAATAGATGTAAAATGTGACATTTACTGGGGAAAAGAAGTGGTTTTATATTTTATAGCCAATTTGTTTCACACCACCAATGCTGCAGTAATAGGAGTTCACAGTGATTTAAAAAAAACACAAAAACAACCAAACTCTTTTATCCTCTGTCCCCCACCAACCTAGTTATACACTTTTTTTTTCATAGGCATGGTCTCCTCACTGTCCGAAGTAGAATATTTCCTATTTGATATAACTTGGTAGGTTATTTTTGGGTCTGGGAACACTATTAAACACTAATTGATGTGGAATTTTTTTTGTTAGTGTTTCCAGACCCCCCCAAAAAAATAATCTACCAAATCATACCAAATAGGAACATTCTTTGGGCTGGTGGGGAAAACCTGTATGAGGAGAGATAACATTATTTATGCCTGTTGTGGATTAGATGCAGGAAAGAAGCCCTGAGGATTATAATGGAATAAGAAGGGATTACAGTCATAGAGTCAGGTGAGGTCTAAATGAAAGAGTATCAGTTTTATAAAAGTGGAGTGTCCATACGACCCAGCAATACCACTTTTGGGAATCTACCCAAAGGACACAAAAACACTAATCCAAAAGGATACATGCACC